>PJAB01000002.1:0-95720 GCA_002887195.1 Chrysochromulina parva
CAACGCGAAGAGCATCGGCGCGAGCGCGGCGGCCAAGTACCGCGAGCTCGAGAAGACGTCAAACATCGGGCCCGTGGTCTTCGACAAGGGGCCAGCCAAGCCCAAGGACTACGTGACGCCGATCGACCTGGGCGGCCGGCCGACGGTCGCGCCGCCGACGCAGGCCAAGGCGAACACGGTCATCCGCGATGAGAAAACCGCGGCGCAGGCGGAGAAGGACGCGTTGGTGGAGAAAGAGCGTCTAGCTGCCCTTGCGGCACGTACTAAGGACGGGAAGACGGCCGCGACGACGCCGGTTGTGCCCGTCAAGATATCCACGGAGCCCGCGGGCTCTACCGCGGCCGAGAAGGCGGCGGCCGAGAAGGCGGCGGCCGAGAAGGCGGCGGCCGAGAAGGCGGCGGCCGAGAAGGCGGCGGCCGAGAAGGCGGCGGCGGCGGACGAGAAGGCAGCAGCCGAGAAGGCGGCGGCGGCCGAGAAAGCGGCGGAGGCCGAGAAGGTGGCGGTTGCTCACAGGGCGGCAGCAGCTATTGCGGCGGCAGAGAAGGAGGCGGCCGAAAAGGCAGCAGTAGCGATTGCGGCGGCCGAGGCGGCGGCCGAGGCCGAGGTTGCCGCGGCCGAGAAGGCGGCGGCGGCCGAGAAGGCGGCGGCGGCCGAGACGGCGGCGGCGGCGACTGCGGCGGCGGCCGAGGCGGAGGCGGCAGTGATCCCGCCTGCTGAGACGCCTGCGGTGGAGACACGAGTACCTGAGCCCGTTGCGCCAGCGCCGCCACCTCCAGCGCCGCCGCTGGCAGCGCCTCCGCCACTGGATCCGACGCCGGCCTTGCCCAAGACGGCGTCCTCGTATACAGACGGGGACTACTCGCCGAAGGGTGAGATCCTGCACAGCGGCGTTTGCGGCAAGGCAGGCGGTGGGCTGCTCGCGAATAAGTTCACGAACCGCTTCGTCGTGATCCACCGTATCGAGGGCGTTTCGTACATGTCCGTCTATGATGCGAGCTGCGCCACAGCCACGAGCGGTGGAGAATTCACCGAGCTCAAGGGCTCACGGCTGCTCCTGGATGAGCGAGCCTCCGTCACGACGGAAGGGCCCAAGTTCATCGTGCGCGCGCGGGATGAGAAGACTTCGGTGGCTCAGGAGACTATCACCCAGAGCTACACCTCTGTTGAGATCTCAATCCCGTTCAAGGCAGCCACGGATGAGGAGGCAGCACAGTGGGCTGCCGCGGTGCAGCAAGCCATCAGTGGCCAGTAGGCGCGTAAAGAACGACAAAGCTTTGCGGAAGGGATGGGTGAAGGGAAATACGGCCCCCGCAGAGGTCGCGCCACGCACCGACTACGTAACGTTCGAACGTCGAGCCGCGGTGCGCGGATGCTGCTTGCTGACTGCTCTTATCACTTTGGTGCGTGACAACGTGTGCGTTTACCTGAGCGTCGTCCAGTGCCCGGCAGAGGGGCGTGGGAAAGTGAGTAGGATTTGTCACATTAACGCGCCGCGTTAGCGCGCGCGGTCGCGCGCGACGAGACGCCGCCGGCGGCCTGCGCCGCCGCCGCGGGCCCCCCGGCCGCGCCCGCTCCGCCCGGCCCGCGGGAGCTACCCGGGGGGAGTCGGGACGGGAAAGTCGCGCCATCTGGATACGTCGCTGAGACCCATTGCACCCGACCGAAGGTGGGACCCATAACGTATCGATTCGCCTACCCATTTTGGCGGCGAATGCCCATAGACAGACAGGTCTGAGGTTAGACACACCTCACGCACGGAGTGGATGCGTCACACATCCCTGCGTGGACCTTCTTCACGGGCCGCTGGAATCAGCTTGGCGCCTGGATTGAAGCTGCCGTCTCGCATCATTGTGGATCGCATCGATCTCGGCCACTTGACTTCGGATGTTGGCGACCGCCACCTTGCGGATCGCGGCTCGGTACGCTCGCTTCTCCTCGCGTGACGCATCTTCCGATGGCGGTACGAGCAGCACGGCTGCTTGCGTGCTCGACGCGCCGCCGTTGGCGCAGCCGCTGGCGGCACCGCCGCCCTCGTCTTGCCACTCGGCTTGCCACTCGGCTTGACGTACCCCCATGCGCGTCCACATTTCGTCTAGCGCCGCTGCAGCGCTTGTCGCCTCAGCATCCGGTTGCACAGCCAAGGCGGCCAGCCGCTCTGCCTCCGCCATCAAGTCCTTGGACACCGGTGTGCCCATTGGCTCTTCGAACGCCCAGCTGTCCATGGTTGCTGCGTGTACGGGCATACCCATGCTGATGGTGGCGACAACGACGCCGTCTCCACCGCCGACGCTGCCATCGCTGCTGCTGCTACTGCCGCCGCCGCCGCCACCGATGCCACCGCATGCGGTCGTCACGGCAGGCAGTTGCCACGAAGTCGTCTTCAGGATCGTGTTCACGTAAAAGGTCCGCCCACTGATGGGATCTATGCGGCTCTCCCAGTTTGCAGGTAGCTGCGGCTGCGGCTGCGGCTCCGAGGAAGGCGGCCTGCCGATGCCTCCGCATGCGGTCGTCACGGTAGGCAGTTGCCACGAGGTCGTCTTCAGGATCGTGTTCACGTAAAAGGTCCGCCCACTAACGGGATCTATGCGGCTCTCCCAGTTTGCAAGCTGCGGCTGCGGCTCGTGCGGCTCCGCCATTATCGCGCTCGCTTTCGAGTTTTTTGTGGAACTCAACGCAACACACCCCCGCCAGTGGGGTTCCACCCGAGCCGAGGGTTGACTCGAGTGAAAGTTTAGTCCATAGCAGATGTCCCCAAACTTCCCCAAGTTGCGTCAAGTTGTCTACTTTTGGCGACTCATGCAGGGCCCTGCGGGGCCTGCGCATCAGGGTAGCAAACGTCAGGGTGCACGTTTCGATATCCTTCCGGACGATATCCTTTTGAGCATCCTAGACACAATTCCCGCCGTGAAGCTTGGGCAGCTCGCTTCGACTCAGCGACGTTGGCCAACACTTGTTAGTGAGGCGGCGCAGCGACGGGCGCTGAGGCAGGGCATGGCGGCCCTGCCGATTGTGCATGCGCGCACGCTGCAACCGCTGGCGCCGCCCACCGCCTGGCTGTGCGCACTAGGCTGGTGCGAGATCATTGAAGATCGCGTTGGCGTTCGGCCAGAACGTGGCTGGCGAACGGACTGGGAGCAAGCGAGCCGACGAGCGGGCACGACCGATGTCCATACCAACACGCTTTCGCAACCAGGCGCCATCGCCCGGAAATTGTGCAAGTTCGCGTGGGCACTCGAGCTGCTCGAGCTCGCGTGGCCGCGCGAGCACGCCGAGGCGCTCCCGCTCCTGCACACATGGGCCAACGGTGCAATCGCTCGTGGCGTCCGCGAGCGTTCTTCCACGTATGCAGCGTCTACGTGGGTGCTGTGTGATGCGCTCGCGCAGCAAGCGATCCGGCAGCGATTCCAGCGCCCGGTGGGCCCGGTGTACGCCAAGCTCGCGGGCCGTGGCGGGCTCTCAACCGACGATCCAGCTTGGAACGTGTTGCTCCCCACTGCATGCACGACGGGGACAGCGGCCGACGCGGCGGTCCCCATCTCGAAGCCCGTCTGGTTCCGGACGAATGCAGTCGCGCTGGCGGCCAGCGCGCGTCAAGGCGTCGTGTGGTCCGGCCAGCCGACGGGTCATGCGGCCGGGCCCGGCATCGTCCAATTTAGGCAACGCGCCATGGCGGGCGGGGCCATTCGCTCCTTGGTGGAAGTTGGCAGCGACCGGTATGCGCTGCCACCGCTTGCATGCATCACGCTCGAGAGCGTTGACGAGCCCGGCGAGTGGAAGCTGAGCGAAGAGGATCGGGGCCCCACTCTGTGCCGGCGCTACACTGTCGTCGTTGACTGGTGAGATGTGTGAGGCGCGTGGGCGCGGGGGATGGCGTGAGTGGATCCACCACGTCGGAGTGGCCCTGGAATTACAGCTGTAGTCCTGGCGGCACCTCTCCTGAGGGTTTAGCGGCCGGGCATGCCCTCGCTTACGACCCGGCGCTGCGCCGCGGCTGATGGCGGCTAATGTGCCTTACCGCTTACCCGCGCTCGAACGAAGAGCGTCTACCTCTACGACGGGCTCCGGTGGAAGCTGGAACGCAAATCGGAAACGGAACGCCGCCGCCGGTATCGGGCTCGCCGCGATCGCGAATTCCGTATAGCACATTGGAACTCTACGCCTCGTACTTCTACCGTACTTGCAATACCGTACACTATGATCTCGTGTGTTCGCCCTCATCCCAAGCGGCAGCGCGCCGTGCTCTCGACCCTATTCCGGTATTTCGTTTGGATTATAAATATTGCTAACTAGGTAAGCCGAGAAGCGAGTTGTAACCGCGATGCCGTGCGTTGGCCGTGCGGCTGTAGCGCCCCGCGGTGACTGGTCCGCTAAGAAAGATCCATCTGCTCCTGTATCTGTATCGAGGAGCTGTCCTCTACCGCTCCTGCTGCCTCTTCGCCCTTGCCTCCCTGCCCCGGCACCGGCGGCTCCGGCGAGATGGCCCTGGAGATTGTATCTCGAGGTCGAGACGGGATCTCGACATCAAAGACGATCGCCTTTTGGACGGGGCGGTACTGCAGATTGCACGTCGACGCGTTCACGTACGTGGTGGTGCCGTCGGTGGAGACGCCGTACCCCTCGTGAATGTGCCCAAAGCAGTGGAATTGCGGCCGCACGCGCGTCTGCAGCTCGTCGAGCAGGTCGAGGCAGCCCGCGCGCACGCCACTGCTCGTGAGATCGCCGTGGCCCAGCGGCGGACCGTGTGTCAGCACCACGTCGGTGTCCTGTGGGATGAGGCGCCACTTGGCACGGCAGGGCTCGCCACGCGGCAAGTTGAACGCCCAGGCGCAGAACTCAGGCTGCCACGGCGAACCCCAGATTCGAATACCCTCAACCTCGGTGTGGCTGTCTTGCAGGTACGTGCAGTTTGGGATGGCCTCGATGAGCGCGCGCACACGGGCGCACGTGCCAGCCACGTCGTCGACCTGGCCGTGCCCGAAGCGCCGTGCTGTTGACGCGTACGAGTCGACGTCCAAGCTCAAGTCGTGGTTGCCGGCGATGATGATCTTGCGCGCGTGCGGGAGCTTGGCAAACCACTTGGCGAATGTGGCGATTTCCTCGGGGCGGCCGACGTTGGAAAAGTCGCCGCAGTGGAGCAGCACGTCGCCATCAGGAATCGTTTCGAGCGACGTAGTCGCGGCCATTGTCTTCGATTCGCACGAATGCGTGTCGCTGATGCACACGAAGCGGACGGTGCCCTCACGCTTGGGCCGAGCTCCGTCAAAGTCAGAGAGTAGCAGCTTCCTTGCGTCGCCCCGAGCCGTACGCACAATGTCCCACGCCTTCGTGGGGTCAAGCTTGAATGCGTGTGGCGCAATAGCTTTCAGCGCGCCTCCGCTGACGGTCAGTGACGGCTTTGGCGGCCGCAGGTGCTGCCACGTTGTAGGATGCGCAAAGTCACACGATCTGTTTGGGCATGCGCCACCGAAACTGCAGCACCGTTCGCCGAATTTGCCACAGGCGATCCACTGTGGTGACGGCACTTGGCCAGCACCCTGTGGAGGCGGTGCTGCCGTTGGATGATCCATACAAACGTGAGCACATAGTTTTCATGAGCAGATCTCGCGCAGAAACGGAAACGGAATGAGATGGCAATTGTCACTCCGCTCTCCATGTCTCATTTCTTTGGTCTTGTGCAGCTAATTGTTGTCTTCACAGCTTATTGTATTGTCTTCACAGCTGTGCTGCTTACGTGTTGTGTGTATTAACATGAACGGTTGGTCTTCACGAGAGCCACATTTCAGTGATGTCCGCTCTCGTTTCCGTGGGTGAGCTCGTCGAGGTTGAGGTCCAATTGGGTGACGACAGAGGCATCCAGTGGCAACCCGCCAAGGTCCTTCAGCTCCTCTCCTCGCAGCGTTTTCGGGTGTGCGTCAACGGTGAATTAGATTTCTTGGAAACGTTTGGGCCTGAAGATGAGGGGAAGGAATGGCGCCGCGCGCCTGCCGAGCATGCCACCCGCGTGGCAGCAGCATACGCCGAAGCTGAGGCGGCATGGTTGCGGGACGGCGCCGATAAGGAAGGCGACGACGACGACGACGACGACGACGACGACGACGACGACGAGGAGGAGGAGGAGGAGGAGGAGGAGGGTATTCGCAAGCACGGCGAATCCTCGGCCAAGGTACATGATTTGCTTGCCAAGGTTGCAAGGCCGCCGCCGGCCAAAAGAAGACGCCGGCAGTCTTCTGACGAGGAAGACGACGACGAGGAGGACGACGAGGAGGAGGAGGAGGACGAGGACGAGGACGAGGACGAGGACGAGGACGAGGACGAGGACGACGAGGAGCGTGCTGGGGCAGTCACGGCCGGCCGAGGATCGCGAGGCCGCGGCGGTGGTCGAGGCGCATCATCGTCCCACGGGCGATCCCGTGGACGCAGTGCGTCAAAGGCCGCGGCCAAGGCCGCTGCAAAGTCAGCCGAAAGGAAGGCATATGTCCTGCCGACGCTCGCCCAAGCTGAGGCGGTCGCCAAGTGGCGACGAGTGACCATCGCGGAGGCCCTGAGCGCGCTGCCCTCGCTGCCTGACCTCATGCCGATCTTGCCCGTGTCGACGATTCCTCCGGCACCGTCACTGCCGTCCTTGCCGGCCGCGCCCACCCTCAGAGTCTGTGTGAGCACTAGCCGCGCCACCGCGCCACCGTCAGAACCTCTGAGCATCGGTGCGTACACAGCGCGTAGGGTGGCGCATGTGGCCGAGACCACGCACCTCTGCAACTGCGGCGCGTCTGTTTGGGGCGTCGCGTGGCTGCCCGAGCCTGCTGCCGGTGCGGCTGCCAGCGGCGCGGCTAGTGCTCACAACGGCGCGGCGGTGGACGGCCGTCGAGACGCGATGCTGCTCGCTGTCGGCACGTACCGGGACGGCGCTTCACATGCGCTCACCAGTGGTGTCAATGCGATTCAATTCTGGAGGGTGCCAGCGGACACCGCCAATCTCGCCAATCTCGCCAATCCCGAGCCGAGCGCGCGGCCGTGGCTGCACGTGCTTCACAACGGCGGAGGCGTGACTGCGCTCTGCTGGTGCCCGAACGGCAATGCATGCACCGCCCAACGGCCGAGCGACAAGAGAGACGGTACGAGCTCCGCCAGCGGCGGCACCGGCGGCGGTGTTGGCGGCAGCAGCAGCGGCGCGGGTACGACAGGATGCGCCCCGGGCGGCGGTGGCGCCGGAAACAGCAGCATCAGCACTGCGATGGTCGTCGCAGGCGCGGATGGCGCGGCCACTCCGGTCGATCGTTTGGGACTTCTCGCCGCGGCATGTGCAGACGGGCGCGTCCGTATCTTCGCCATCCCAACTCCCGCGGGCGTCCGGTCTCTTGCCTCCACCGCCGCCGCCACCTCCGCTCCCACCGCCGCCACCGCTGCCACCGCCGCCGCTTCCGCGCCGCAAATTGGGGAGGAGCCGTCGCCGCCGCCCGAGCTGTGGCTGCCTCCAGTGCTGCAGCTCGAACCGCGCGAGCTGATACTGCCGCTCACGCTGAGCTGGTGCGCCGGCTCGCCGCATTTGCTCGCGACCGGCCACAGTGATGGCACGGTCAAGGTTTGGCATCTGCTCGAGACTCCCACTCGGGCGGGTGAGAAGACACCGTGGGAGGTCTTTGGGATCAACGTGCAATCCCTTGGGCGCGTGGGCCCTCAGGCCGTGGATCCCCAGGCGCGTGGGGATCCTCAGGCCGGCCCCAACGAGGAGGATGAGGAAGGCGAGGAGGGCGAGGAGGGCGGCGACAGCGCCGACGTTGCAATTGAGGTGGATGGCGTCGCTGCGCCGTCTAACGTGCGGATAGGAAAGGCCGCCGTGGCAGCGACGGTTGGTGGCAGCGACCGCGGCGCCTCAGCCTCAACGGCCTTGCCGCTGCCACCCGGCACGCCTCTTGGGCTTCTGACGGTCCCCTTTTGCGTGCTTGGGGTCTCGACACGGTTGGGAGGCGCGCCGCACGGTGGCTTGCACCCTGCATACGCCAAAGGCAGCGCCGCCTCCACCCAGGCCATCGGGCACGCAGGGCCGGTACGCTCGGTACGCTGGGCACCCGCGCCACACGAGTATCTCGCGAGCGTGGGGCACGACGGGCTCTTGGTGCTGTGGGATCATCGGCTGCGGGTGCCCATTGTGCGACGGCACGAAGTGGCGCCGTACATGTGGGCACTCGACTGTGCTTGGTCGGCCGTTCTCCCACTCATCTGGGTGGCCGTTGACGAGCCCGTGCTGCGCCTGCAGCCACTGCGCGATGACGTCGAGGCCGCTGTGCGACGCCGCGAGATCGCCAAGGTTCTACCATTGAGTGACGCCGCCTCGAATGCGACCGTGTGGGCTCTCGCGCTGTCTGCGCCAGGTGACCGCCTCGCCGCAGCTACGAGTGCAGGTCGGCTCGAGGTGCACTCCGAGTGCCGTCTCCGCGGGTCGAGGAAGGTGGTGGCGCAGGTGCGTGGTCACGTGCAGCTGGGATGGAGCGACGGCAAGACGGCGCCCGCTAAACCGAGGACCGTGGCGCCGAAAGCAGCGGCGGCGACGCCGGCGGCAGCAGCTTCTGGCAGTCCAGCGAACGGCACGGAGGACGAGGTGCTGTTGGCGGAGAATGACCACGAAGAGGGGGCGGCGGCCGCGGCTGCGGCGACCGCGGCTGCGGCGGCAGATACGGACGCCGCACCGCCTGCGGCCGGTCCGATACTTATGGTTGCGCTCGGCGCCGCGGCCGCGCCGCCGCCTCTCGCGCCGAATGGCACACCGGTGCCGCCTTCTGTCATATCGCTGCGTTCGTTACAATGGAACCCGAATCCGGCGCACCACGAATGGATTGCATGCGGCGCCGCATCGGGCCTGCTCGTCCTCACGCATCTGCCGACATCGCAAAAGATTTCGTCCTCAGATGTCGGCTTCGAGGTTACGGACGATAAGCCGCTCGCTCCTGGCGCATCGAGCGCCGCATCGAGCCCCCTCGAGGACGAGGACGAGGGCGACGACGCCCCCAAAGACGAGCTGAGAGACACGGAGCCGGAGGAGCTGGGGGAGTCGGAGCCGGCGGAGCTGGGGGAGTCGGAGCCCGGAAAGGCTGTGCAGCGCGCGAAGCTGGCTCATAGCAAGGCCAAGGCGGCGTCTAGCGCCGGCGCGGCCCCGTCGGGCGCGGGCGCGGCCGGGGTGCTCTTACTCAAGCGGCCCAAGGGGCGTGCTCCCAAGGGGAAGCAGTGGGACCCAAGGCTTGGGTGGATTGATGAAGCTTTGTAACGGAGATGAGGCTTCGGAAGGGGGTGTCGTGTCACGGCATGAGCCGGGACGGACACATGAGCCGGGACGGATCGCCTATAAAGCATTATAAGAGATACGCTCGCACACGATAAGGGTAATAACAAATAAGGCGGGTTTTCCGATACCACGTGACAGCACTCCGCGTAGGCGGACCGAGTAGACGCGCGTTTGTGAGCGTTCGACTCGCGTCGGTCCCTCGCTAAATGTTCGGTTATGATGGTATGATCGCGTCGGCGTCGATCACGGCTCACGCGGCGCCGGATTGCGCGTTGCGGTGTCTTACGCCGAGCGTCTCCTCCTTGACTCGGCAGTCGGGTGTCGCGGTGACGTGGGCGGGCTCTCGGCCCCCCCAAGCCCCATCCCTAACGACTCGCTCGACATGCCTCCCTTGACGACCGGACGTGGGGACGATCGCTGACGTGAGCCACCGCAAAAGCTCGCCATCACTACAATCTACGCGCGGCTTCACGCGCGCCCTGCCCTCGGACGCCCAGAACAGATGCGCATGCCCTCTGCCGGCCCGTGGGCTTTAAGCGCCGCTCGCCTGCGAGGCCGCGATCATGGCTGCTTCCGCCTTGTCGGTCACACCGCTCTGCGTACCATAGCCCGCCGCGTCCTGCTCCACCACGGCCTTGGCAGTCTTCTGGCACCAGGAGCCGATCACCCGGAGAGTCGTGGGCTTCACGGCGGCATCGGCATTGTTGCCGAGGCTGACCGCCACGCACAGCTCCGGCGGCAGGTTGTCGAGCTCGATCTTCATCTCTTCCTTCCAGTCGGGCGCGGCGTCTTCGTCGGCACTCTTCTGGAGTCGTAGGCACGTGAGCGTTAGGGTCTGGAGATGCATGTTGATCTCGAAGGCGATACGGTCGCCTTCCTTGGCGCCCTTACCCGGACTGCCGAGCTTGATGCCGGGGTCCACCTTGCCCTTCTTGTACACATCGCCCGTCATCAGCTGAACCGCCACCCACGGCGCCATGCCGGGCTGATCTGCGCTCTTGCCCAGCGGGATGTCCCATTGGCCATCCTCCGTCCGCGCCTTGAAGTTGCTGCCGGCGATGCCGATGAATGCATCTCCGCCCATCTTCTCCACCTCGAGCAAGCACGTCGCCTCAGTCCACTGCTTGATGCTGAGCCACGCGCCGTCCGGCTTTTCCCCGCCGTCCTTCGGGAGGAAGGTCATCAGCGCCACACCGTACTCGTCCTTGCCTGCCGTGCCCGTGATCGAGTTCGCATCAATGGAAAGCCCCTTGCCGAGCTTGTCAGAGCGCCAGACCATGGGCGGACCGCTGTTCTTCATGCGATCGATGATCCCTGCGAACGAGATGCCATTGGCGCCCTTGGATGTGCTGGAGCTGTTGTTGCCGATGATCGTGCAGAATTCATCGAAGTCGATCTGGTCGTCGCCGTTCGGGTCCACATCTCGAATGATCTTGAGCACCTGCTTGCGACTCGCAGTGATGCCGAGATTCTCAAAGAGCGCATAGATCTCGTTCGAATCCAGGGCCCCAGACTTGTCTGTGTCCACGTTTTCGAAGAGTGGCTTGAGCATCCCAACGAGCTCGGGGTCCATCGCGGCGCTCATCCCGCTCCGCACAAGCGCTGCAAGCGTCGAGAAGCAAAAGCACAGCGACCTTGATCGAAGTAACGAAACACAAACTAGTGCAAAACTTTCACAGTTAATTATTTAACCATCCGACCTCATGTAAATACATGGACGCTGAGCCCCACAAGGGATTCGCGCGTTGTTGAGCACTACGAATGGAAGACACTCGTGCCGACCGGCAAGCGCCGCCAGCGGCAGGTGGTCTGCTGGAACGTGTCTTCGCGTCGCTCGAGCCCCACGCGCGCTCGATCGCGCTTCTCGAGGGTCGCGCGAACGACGACGACGGCTGGCCTTACGAACCAACGTGGGAAAGCTACCTGTGCTCACTGCCCGAGGCTGTGCTTGCCCGGTGTGAGTGCTACGGGCTGCACTGCCTTCCAGAGGCAGAGCTACAACAGCCGCCGATGCCCGAGTCGCTGCGGCAGCTGTGCGTGTCCGTATCATCCGCCTCGATCGCGCTCGGCCGACGAGCCGCGGGCATGGGCGGCGGCAGCTGCAGCAGCTGTTGCTCTTGGCGTCAGAGTGCCGAGAAGGCGGAGCAGGTGGACGCACTCCTCGGCGCGTTCGCGGCGCGGCTCCGTGGCGGCACATCGGGCGTGAGGCGCGTGGTTGATGTGGGCTGCGGCAAGGGCCACCTCACCGCCAAGCTGCAGCGAGCGCTCGGCGTGCCCGCGCTCGGACTTGATATTGATCGTGCGCTCATCGAAACGGCGCGGAAGCTCTATCCCACGGTGGCCTTCGAGGCGCGCGACCTGGTGCACGAGGGCCTCGCGTGGCACGCGGGCGACCTCATTGTCGGTCTGCACCCTTGTGGCGCCCTCGGCGAGGCCATGATCACCGCAACCCTTCGTCCACGAGCAGATGACTCACCGAGCGCCTCTGTGAGCGCACATGGCTACGAGAATGCGGACGGTGACGCCACTGATCGTGCGAGCTCTGTGCCGGCGCCAAGGCCAACGTCGTCGGTGCCAGAGCCGAAGCCAATGTTGTCGTCGTCGTCGTCAGCGGCGGCGGCCGCTGCACCCAACAGGCCGTTCTTATTGATGGTGCCGTGCTGCTGGCACAAGCAGCACATGGCGGTGCGCGAGCCTCTCTCGAGGGGCGCGCGTGCGGCCGGGCTGCGTCTCCCAGTCAAGGCCCTCAAGAAAGCCTCGATGGCGCTCGACTCGTCGACGAGCCTGGCAGGACGGCGCGCGCGCTCGGAGCTGCGCGAGCTGCTGCGGCATCGCGGCGTTCATGAGAACGAGCTGAGCTCGCGCAGCGAGATGGATGGTATCCAGCCGCGCAAGGCGGCGCGCGGCATCGCAGTGCTCGCGGCCGAGGCACTGCGGCTGCGCGCGATGCCGCCGCCCACAGACGCCGAATTGGCTCAAGCGACCGCCATGGCGCGCGGGCCGTTTGAGCGCCACCGGCGCCTCGGGTTGCTTGAGCCGGTCCTTGGCGAGTTGGTGGAACTCCTTTGTACGCTGGACCGCGCCCTCGCGCTGCAGGAGGCGGGGATGCGCACCTGTGTCTTCAAGGCCTTTGAGGCTGGCGCGAGCGATCGCAACCTGGCCGTCCTTGCGCAGCCGCCATGGGCAGCTGCGAGTGGCACTGCCAGTGGCAGTAGCATGGCTGCCCCGCTCGCTGCGTATGCAGCACTCCCACCTCCTAGTCACACTGCCTCTCGCCGAGAGCCTGGCTGGGAGCGGCCGACTCCAGACGGATGTACAGGGCACCATAATGCACAGCATTATGTCTGTGTTGATCCGATTCAGTAAATGTCTGTGGGTCGCCGGCAGCTCCAGCTGGTGTGAGCTTGTCGCCGGGATCGTGCCTGTGGTCCGGGACGACGCGAGGGACCCGCACGACCCGACCCCCGCGCGCGGCGTCTGCACGAACGGTCCAAACCGGGTAACCGCTGACCGGCCGAGCTATAATACCTAAAACACGCAGCGAGCGGAGATGGCGAGAGCGGATGCGCGCCCGCCGCGACCGCGGACCCGACCGCCCGCCGGCCCCGCGCCCGTTCGAGTTCTTGACTGTTAGCCGCGCGCGCGCCGCGCGCGCCGGTGGTCCGGTGACGGAGCTCCGCTGCTGCCGCGCGGGCCCGATGGGCGCGCGTCCCGAAGACCATGTGTGTGTGTGCACCGTACTTTGTTATATACCGGTGAGCCTCTTCACCCGGTCAACTCGCGTGCTCCCGCCCACGCGCCCAGACCCGAACTTAAATGCGCTGCCCTAATACACCTCAACGTGCCACTGTCCGTTTTTCTTGAGGTGCTCCAGCTTCTCGTCCCAGTCGACGCCCTTGGAGGCCGCGACCTTTTGGAGCGTCTCGACGATCCCAGGCATCATGCCCTTGAGCCCGCAAAAGTAGATGTGCGCACCCTTGTCCAGTCGCTCGAAGAGCTCCTGCGCGCTCTCGGCGAGCCGGTCCTGCACGTACATCTTGCGCCCGTCGGCCGTCTCCTGCTCGCGCGAGATCGCGTACGTCACGCGGAAGTGCTTCGGATGGCGCTTCGCGATCGCCTGCCAGTCCTCGTCGTACAGGAGACCGTCGCTGGTAGGTACCCCGAGCACGAGCCACGCGAGGCCGCGGAACGCAGCCGCGGCGGGCGTCTGCTCGATGAAGAGGCGTCGCAGGAAGCCACGGTAGGGCGCGATGCCTGTGCCGGTCGCCACCATGATCAGGTCCGCCTCGGGCGTCGCCTCGGGCATCAGCATCACCTTACCTGTCGGCCCGGTGAGTGTCACCAGTTGCCCAGGCTTGGCGTCGCAGAGGTAGTTGGAGCAGACCCCCTTCTTGGCAGGGTCCTCCCTGCCTAGGTCCTTGTCCCAGTAGACGGCGCGGCGCACGCAGAGCGATACGCTCTCGCCATCCAGATCATCGCCGTATCGCGTCGACGCGATCGAGTACAGGCGCACCGTGTTTGGCTTGCCAGACTTGGGACAATTGCCCGGAGGGATCACACCAAGAGATTGGCCCTCGATGTACTTGAAGACGGCGCCCGACTTGATGTGCACGTGGCACACTTCGCCAGGTGCCTTGTCGCCCACGATGCGCTTCGCAGACACGATCGTCCCCGTGTGCGGCGCCTTGTTCTTAAAGGTGTTGAGCGGCATCGTCGATATGTCAAAGTACGGCTCAAACTCGAGGTGCGACGGCACCGCGACCGGCTCGCCCGGCGCCGCGATCAAGGCGCGCACGGCGGTTGCGGCTACAGCCACATTGGCGGGGCTCGCGAGCGCGCGCTCGATGCCCAGCGCGATAACCGGCTTGAAGAGGCTGTCGAGAATGCCTTCCTCAGATGCGATGCGAAGGCCCTGCACGTCACCGATCATCTCTTCGTCACACTTGCTCAGCACCTTGTCGACAAACTTTGCGGCAACGCCCGCCCCTGTGCGATGGTGTGGGTACGGCGTGGTCAGAGACAGAGCGCTCGTCCGCATGCACAACAGCGGGCAGTTTGAGAGCGAATCAGAGAGGCCGTGCGCGCACTCACGTGTCGTCAGAAAGGTGCGAATGTCTGGATCGTTCATGGTCGCGACGGCGGTGCGAGCTGTACTCCTGGCCGTAGCCGCATGGGGCATGGTCGGCACGAACGCCGCCGACGCCGTCGCCGCGGCGCAGACGAGAAGGGTGGCTTGCATGAGGAAGCAATCAATAGTCTACTGTACTTGTAATCAGAGGACTCCAAAATAGGTCGAGTACCGTATGAGTGTGAATGGCTGTGTGGGCTCAAGGTGTTTAGGTTCGACAGATCGAAACTCTGATCTCTGTGACTCTCGAGCGCCCTTGTCTCAGCCCCGCGCAGCGCCGACTCGCCTAGCGAGCTTGTTGCTAGAGCCAAGACTCAAGAGTTCAAGAGTTTTACATGCCCGCTGACGGAATACATTAGTCTCAGTGACCACTCCGAGTGTGGTTCTGTCGCCGTTTCCCGTCGAGCTCGCCACAGGAGACGAAAGGCTCCTAGACCACGTCTGTTCGTCTCGGCCGATGAGCCTCCTTGGAGTGCAGGCCGACTTGTTGCGTCGCAGCGCGTCGGTGGCGTGGACTGTTTCGAAGCATGTTCGCGTACGGAGGAGACGCACGCCTACAGTATCACGCCTATGACGTACGCCTAGGTGAGGAAGTCATCATCACGATCCAATGCACGCCTTGGTGAATTGCAATTGTCAAGGCCCAAGGGACTCCTGCCGACCATCTCACCGCTCCCACTCAAACCCAACGTTGGCCAGCGTGGCAAAGCCCTCTTGCAGCGGAACCACGCGCTCGTAGCCCATTTTCTGCAGGATTTCTGCGGCTGGGTGTACGCGGATCCCGGCACCGCAGTGGAGGTATGTGAGTTTGGACTTGTCGCCGGCTGAGGAGACGGTTTCGGAGACACCCGCGTTGCGGTCAAGGATCGCAGATCGCAGCGCAGAGAGCGGCACAAGGGTGGAGGCCTTAAGCTTGCCCATGGCAGCTTCGCCAGGCTCCCGCACATCAAACAGCTGCGCCTCGCCGCTCTCCAGCTCCTCAGCCATCGTCTCCAAGTGCGGCGGCAAACCGGGCGGCACGCGGCACACGAAGTTTCGCACGCTTGACCGCTTCAGGCCGACCATTGCGGGTGGGACCGATGAGGGACGAAGTCCGGTGCAGACGACGGCCACCAGTGATGACGCGAAGCGCAACATGAACACACTCGTTCGTGCTCCTCTCTCCGAGATCTCCGAGATCAGTTCGTTCCTGCAAGTTCGTCCTCTGTTACAGAAAGTTTCGTCGCGGTCCCCCAGCTCGTCCGAACGCTGGACTCGAGAGTATAGGCTCCCAGCGTGGCCCTAGTCCTGGCGCTGTGGTGGTTGTCAAGTCAAGTACAATAGTAAAGTCAACATAAACCAGAAAACAACAGACAACCACGATACGGAAGCCTATTGAATGTGCTCCGGAGGCCAGCAGTTGTGGAAGGGAGTGGGCGGAGATGGTAAAAGGCATACATACATACTATCGCGAAGATAGCGCATCTTGTAGATTGGTTGTCTTCAGGGGCGAACAACGATCAACGACAAGGGCGGCAGGCGCAACAGTGAGCTAGATGCGCCGGCGGGCGGGGGAAACCATATGCATACTGTACTTGCCATATCGGGCAGAACGTCCACATGCGTCCAGACGTCGTGACGTCTAAAATTGGTGACGTCGCCCGCGCGAAGCTTCGAAGCCGTCCGCGCATTGTGTCCTTCCTGGGCCCTGCCACCGGCTCCGCCGCGTTTGTCGTGCTCAGGGACCCGATACAGCTGCGCTCTCGCTTTCAGCGGCCCCACACACAAGCCTCTGCCTCTTCCGGAGTGATGGCGGCGCTGGGTTGGGATGCGCCTCGTAGACTGGCGCCAGGGGCTGCGGCCCCACCCGCTCTGCATCCGATCGCCCCTTACGCTCCGCCGGCTGTGCCACACGTCTTCACCAGGTGTGCGCCCGTGGGCGCGGAGTTGGAGCTGGACTACCTGCGCGTTCAGAGGAGATGCGCCGTCTACCGGGCTTTCCCTACTCTGGGATGGGTCGATGTGTCTGCCGTCTTCCCAGGGCATGTGGCTGCCCCCGCACTGGTTCTTCTCCACGTCCTGGGAGCGCCCATGCACCTCGACTGGGGAGCAGTGGGCGCGAGCGCCGCCCTGCGGCTGCCTGAGCTCCTCACGATGATCTCTTTGGGCGCGATGGCGCGCTTCGCTGACGCTCAGGAGGGGCTGGGCGTGCTCGGGAAGGTATACACCTCCACTCGGGCGCATCTTGACGTGCTCGAGGTCGCCCTCTCGCGCTGCCCGGACCCCTCGCCTTTCCTGCTCGACCCTCTCGAGCTGTTTATCCTGTCGCCCTTCATCTCCGCCGCCATACCGCCGGTGCTGGCTGTTGACGCCGCCCCTGCCGTGCCCGCCGTCGCCGGTCAGGCGTTCGTGCCGCCTAGGCCTCCAGTGGTCGCAGTGGCAGGCGTACCGGGACGCCCCGCGGTGGCAGCGGTACAAGCCCGTGGTAAGCGCGCAGCTTCGGAGTACGTGCCCGCCGTGCCCGCCGTGCCAGCGGTGCAAGCTCACCCTGGGAACGCGGCCATCTCCGCTGTCGTCGCCGTGCCCGCCAGACCTGCTGTGGTCGCGGTGACGGGCAGAGCGGGCGCCCCTGCCGGTGCCCCGGCTGAGTTGGAGTGGTTCTACCTGGTCAAGCTGGGCTCGAGGATGGACGAGACCTCGATCTTCCCCTTCCTCGCCTTCCTGCGCATGGGCGCCGTCGCACCAGACCGCTGCTCGCAATCGGCGCGGGCGGAGCCGAACTCGCTTATCAGGGAGGTCGCTGACTCCTTGCGTGCGGGGACGCTGGGGTACTCTAATGTGACTACGCTGGGCAACGCCGCCCTGGCAAGGCATTTCCCGGCTTTCTCCTTGGCTATGGACTTGCTCCCGGCGGCGCTGCGGTCGCCGACGCACGCTTTCAGGCTGGGCACGATGCGGTCGCACGCTTTCAGGCTGGGCACGCTAGTCTACGACACGAACGCGATCGCCAAGCACTACTCGCTGAGCGACGACCAATGCTTCCCCGTCCTCCTCTCGACCAAAAAGGGGACAGACGCCCTCTCACTGGGTGCGCACTGGGGAGAGCCTGGGAAGTCCCTGGTGCTCGCTGCCCGATACTACCGGGCAGGCGGGCGGCTTCCAGCAGCCTTGGCAGACGCCTGGAGCGCCTGACAGGCTGGGGCGACTTCGGCGGCGGCGGTTGATCTCAGGCAGGGACGTGGGCGCTCAGGTCGGGCGCAACACGTACGTCGGGCTCAGTGAGGCTGCCGTGAGGACGGAGCTGCCCACGCTGATGGTGGCGCTGGCGCGCGGTGGAGCGGGTTAGATTGTGAAAGGCAATCAGGTGAGGGATGGGATGTGTGTCTCCGTATGTCTCTCGTGATGTATCGATAAAGATCTCGCTATCGGAAACACTATCTTCTCGGTCGCGCTCTTCTCTCTCTCTCTCTTAGGTAGACCGCGCGGCGCGGACGACGGGGGACCGCCGGGGAGCGGGGACTGCCCCCGCCGTGCGCGCGTGCGGTGGAGAGCGACGGTCCGGTTCGACCGTTTGCTATTTTTCCGGATCGAGTTCGTTCCGCGTTTCGCAGACTTCGCACGAAGGTGGGCAACGGTCTTCACGATACCAGCACTACTCGCCTAGCCCCTAGGTCACCAGTTCCTACGCTAAAAGGCGAAGAAACCCAGCCTACAGTAAAACTACAGTCAGGCGTTCTTTTCGTCGCGCGACGCACGTCAGTTACGCCGCGGACCGTGCGGCCTGTTGCGCCCATGCCGCTGGGCCTAGGGCGATTTCCACTGTGCACGAGCCGGAGAGTGTTGGGGCAGGTGAATGGCAGAAGCAACTGTGGATGCGACAGCCGCGACCTCGCTGTGGGACCTACTTGGTTCGGGTGAGGCGGCGGCCATTGCGCCAGCCGCGGCCGTGAGCGCGACGACCGGTACGATGGAGAGCACCGGCACAGGCATTGCTGCGGGTAGGGAGACAGGTATAGCAGGGGTGATGGAGGCGATGCCGGCCGCCGCCGCCGCCACAACTCTGGGTGCGCAAGCTCTGGGTGCGGAAACGGCCTTTGCTGCCGCAGCAGAGGCGGCAGGAGGGGGGACGATGGAAAGGGGGACGATGGGAGAAGCCACCGAGACGGGTGCGATGGTGCCGGCTGATGTGGCGAGTGTGGTGACCCTTGCTGCGAGCGCCTGCTGCGAGAGAGGCTGCCCTGGCGACGCGCCAGCGTCCTCATGGGATTGGTTGAGCTGCGCGAGCGCCATGTTGAGCAGGCCCTTGAGCTGATCGATCGTAGAGAAGCAGTGGCGTATGCACGAGACCGACGTGGTCAGTACGTCCGCCTTCGAGTTTCCCGGCTGCTTTTCGCGGTACAGGTCGGCGCGCGAGACGACGATCTGCGCGAGCTCCTCAAAGAGTGCGTTGAGTCGCGAGGTGCGTCGCCGCTCAGCGACGTTATGCTTGTGCTTCTTGCTCGAGCTCCAGCGGCGACCCCCACACTCGAATTCTTCATCCTCGTCAGGAGTTGTGCCGTCCTCTGACCGGGATTGCTTCCGCAGACTACTAGCGGGAGCAGTCGGGAGACTCGCGGGGGGATCGGCAAACTGTTGGGGCTGAAGTTGGTACTGCATTGGGTACTGGTGCTGCTGCGGCGGCGGCTGCGGCGCCATTTGGTAGTGCTGCGGCTGCGGCTGGTAGTGCTGCGGCTGCGGCAGCGGCTGGTAGATCGGCTGCTGCTGGTAATGCGGCGGCAGTTGCTGCTGATAGTATAGCTGTCCCTGCTGCGGTTGGTAGTACTGCGGTTGGTAGTACTGCGGTTGGTAGTACTGCCGTTGGTATGCTGGCATGCCGCCAATCATCGGGCCCGATGGGGCAGGGTGGGCAGACCCCGCAGAGTGCGCGACCTGCTGCGGCGAAGTTGCATGCATTACGATGGCCGTCACTGGCTGCGCTGCTGCGCTCGAGGGCTGGTGCGTTGGCGAGCCTGTGAACGAGGGGGTGGACTGTCGCTGTGGGGACTGTTCCGAGAGGCCGTAGGTCCCCCTGTGCTGAGGGGGTGCACCGGCCGCGTGCGCGCCCGCCGAATACGCCTGTGGCGCTCCGCCGTGCGCCAACGGCTGCGGCGGGTAGACCGCAATCGACGAGTACGCCAATGGTAGTGAAGAGGTGCTGCTTGCCGTCTCAGACGCTGCTTCGCAGTAGATCATTCCCCCTTCAGCCTTCTCGGTGACCTCGGCGTCCTCCACGGAGTCCTCCACCTCCGCATCTGACGCATCTTCCACATCGGCCGCATACCGGGCCTCATCCGCAGCGGCAGCAGCCACCTCGGTCGTCCCAGATGGGCCCGGGCCAAACGGTCCCGCTGCCGCCGGAGTGCGGGCGCCAGAAGTGCCCCCGTTGCATCCCCATTCGCCCCCATCAGCGAGGGACAGGAGGCTGTCTGTGGCGTTGCGTTCAGACTCAGCTTCTAGGGAGCGTAGCGGCATGGATGACAGCTGTCTCGCTCGCCCCTAGGAGAGACGCCTGAAGACTAAGAAGGCTGACAAACGCCCTCAGCCCGCGACTGCATTGCCGATAGCGGTCCGATTTGAAGATCTCGGCGATTTCATCAGGCAAAGTGCAAAGTCACCGGATCAGGTGATCAAAGTTGTCCAAACCTCTCCATATCTCCGCTCACCTCTTCCGAGAAAAATACATGGACTTAAGCAAGAGCAACCGAGTACAGTACAGTACTCCAGCCAGCAGGGTAGGATCACTTGCAAGCTCCGACTTCAGCACCAAAGTCACACCCTCGTCCGTGAATGGCGTCCGACCACGGCGCAAGGCGGCGCCCGATGCGGCTGCTCGCCATATCGTCGCAGGCGAGCACGACGCCATGGCCGCTGCTCGTGCTGCGTGGACTCAATCGCAGCATCGCAGAGCTCACCCATGTTTCCATTGCCGACCTTGAGGCGACTGCATGCCTGCCAAAGCCGCTCCTCGCACAGCTCGGAGCATCAGCGGACGTGCTGCTCTTTGAGCTCGGGCGGAACTCGACCGCCCACTATGCATCCATCATAGCGCTTGCCGAGCGGCTACTGCGCGCGACGGCCTCGACCATGTCACGGCCGAGTGCTGCGCTGCTTCTGCACTGTGCCACGCCCGTGGCATCAGGCCTTGGCCCAGTGCAGCGGGAGCACATGGCCTTGCGCTCACTCACCCATCCGCTCTCGCTCTTTGCCCAATTCTACGGCCTACCGACCATGCTCTCATGCGGCGACCGTGGCGCTTCCGTTGGCGGCATCACCACTGCTAGCGCCTCATCTGGCATCGACGACGACGACGACGAGCTAGCGGCCATGACGCTGCGATGGCTGCGCTCGTCAAGGACTGCCGAGGCCAGGGCGGGCCCGCGCGTGGCATGGCGCATGCCTGAGCGACAGATGCTGCTCGATGGATCGGCCGAGGCGTTGGATCGGCCGTGCGTCGTCAAGAGCGACGGGCTTCGGTGTGGCGTGTGGCGCGCGGGCGCAATCGCAGCTGCCTCGTGCCCCAAGTGGCTTGCCAACGGCGGCGATGGAAGCCGCCAGGACGCGCACGATCGTGACGGGCGCATCCACCACAGGGACGCTCAGGCCCATACCGGCTGGCCGTGGCAGACGAGCGTGAGTGCATCATCAGCGGCCGCCGCCGCCGGCGCTGCACGCTCGCCCAACACGGCACTCGGTCTCTGCCAGAGGGTCCTTAGCATGCCAGCAACCACTACTACAGACGAGCAGCAAGAGTGCGCGATAGGATCGGCGGACCAGTCGGCCGCGGCCGTCGCAGCGGCGCTCAGTGGCCCAAGCGGTAGCGCACAGGCCGGCGGCGCCGGTGGCCCTGCCGGCGGCCCTGCCAGTGGCGGGTCGCTCGAGACGGCGCTCGAGGCGGCGCTCCCAAATGCGCAGACGGCGCTCGAGACGGCGCTCGCGCGCACGCGTGCGCACATGGGGCATCTTGCCGACTGGGCACGCATGCTTGCGAAGCTCGAGAGTGGACAGGAGGTGGCCATCGGCGTGCTTGGTGGCTCGATGAGCCTGCCCTCCCGCTCCAACCACACGCCCAACTGGCCCGAAGGGCTCCTAGGCTGGATGCAGCGCACGTGGCCGGCGGCGCGCCTCTCACTCCACAACGGCGCGATCGGCGCGACGGGCTCCGCCTTCTTTGCTCTGTGCTCCGAGAACCGGCTACCTGAGCGGGTGGACTTGATCATACTTGAGCACGCCCTCAACGACGCCGAGCATCAGCCCGTGGTCGACGCGGAGTCCCTTCGGAGGCGTGTGCTCGTGTACGAGCTGCTCGTGCGCCGCTTGTTGCACCGCCCCCATCGGCCTGCGCTCCTCTTCCTCAGCTGGGATCGTCTGGGCTGGTGTGCTAACTTGGAGCGCGGCCATGCACGACAGCGCATCCTCGAGGGCCCTTGGCGCGGCGTGCCCTGGCTGCACTCGCCGCAGATCGCCGTCGACGCCGTGGCGCGCTGGTATGATCTGCCCTCGCTCGCACCGCGCAATGCGCTCTGGCATCGCGACTGCGCGGATCTGCGCTTCCGAGGCACCCTGTGTGACTCATATGGTTTGTATGGGTGCGGCCACCTGAAGCCCCTCGGGGCGGCCGTCGTCACTAGGATCCTCACGAGCTTTCTCAACGAGAGCACCGCGCGTGCACGGAGCTACTTGCGCCGGCGGCGGCAGCAGCCAAGGGACGTGGCTGCCCCATCTGGGTTGATCCCGATGCTTCTGCGGCGACGCGCGCCGCCGCCCAGCGTCAACGAGCCTAGCGCGGTCGGCAATGCCCTCGCGGCAGCGCGGCTGACGAGACCGAGTGCCCTGCCGCCGCCGCTGGTAGCGGCGATGGCGGAGCCGCGCCTCGGGAGTGGGCACGGCATCTGCCTGCGCGGCCGCACGCTCCTCAATCTGGCTTGGCGGGTGCTCAATGGCTCGTGGAGCTATGTAGAGCGGGACCCGGGCCAGCCGCTTACGGTCGATAAGCCGGGACTGCTCAGCTTGGTGGCACCGAGTGTGCTCGAGCTTGACGTGCCGCCGCCGCCCGCAGGCACGATCGCGCTCGGCTACCTGCGCTCGTACGACGAGAACATGGGCAACTTGCGCGTGGGCTGTGTCCGGGGATGCAGATGCAACGGTACCACACTCTACGGCTCGCATCGCCAACGCTCCTCCATCTTAGCAATGATGATGCTCCCCGTGCATCCACCGCAAGACCACGCGGCGAGCTGGGCCGCTGTCGACGCCACTGCGTGCACGCTCCGGCTCGAGCACGAGCCCGCCACTGGCAAACCGCAAAACTACCGCCACCGGCAGACACTCGGCGACAAGAAGTGGGGCAGTAAGTTCAAGGTGCTCGCGCTGGTTGAACCCGCCGTGCTGCTCGATCCCGCCGATTTCAAGGAGCTTGAAAAGGGGGGGACCGGGTTGTGATAGGTGAGCGCACTCGTGCCCTTTCTCGCGATCCGCACGTGATTCACACCAAGTCACTGTTAACGAAATTTCCTTGTGTACACGATGGCTTCTGCTCGAGCGAGAACGTGCTGCGCACGTGCGATGCATACCCGCATGCCGGCTTCGCAACGCGCACTGAACGCAAACGAAGCCGTCGTCGAGCGCATCATCGCAAGCTATCTCAGGCCGGGCATCCTGAATCTGGCTCCAGGCGTGGCGCATTGGGCTCCGACGGCAGACGAGATGCCCTCGCGCATGTGGCGCCCAGAGCATAGCCGCTACGGAGCATGCCATGGTGCGCCGGTGCTCTTGACGGCGCTACGCGCGAAGCTCGCCACCGAGAACGGGCACGACATGAGCGAGCGCGAGGTGATGGTCACCAACGGCGCCAATCAGGCCTACGTCTCCACACTGCTCGCGCTGTGCGACCCTGGGGACGAGGTGGTGCTCTTCCGCCCGTACTACTTTAGCCATTTGGTGGCGATCCAGCTGCTCGGACTCGTGCCTCGCGTGCTGGCTTGCGATGACGAGGGGCTGCCAACGGTGCCCGCGCTGCGAGCTGCTCTCGAGGCGGCCAACGGCCGCGTGAAGGCGGTCACGCTGGTCAGCCCATCCAACCCGAGCGGCGCGGTGTGCGGCATGGATCGGACGCGAGCGCTCCTCGAGACGTGCCGCGAGCATGGCGCGTGGCTCGTGGCGGACGAAGCATACGAACACTTCATTCATGAAGGGGAGACTTACCATTCTCCGGCGGGCGCTCCGTTGCCTCTGGAGCTCACTGATGGGGTCGTGAGCCTCTTCACCTTCTCCAAGTCCTACGGGCTCGCCGGCTGGCGCGTGGGGTACGCGAGCTACCCCACACGACTCCACGAGCCTCTGCTCAAGGTGCAGGACACTCTGCCCACGCATGCAACCTTGGTCTCGCAGGAGGTCGGTGCACATGCGCTTACGGCCCTCGGACAGCCTTGGGTAGCCAAGCAGCTCGCTAGCCTAAGCCCCGCGCGTGAGGCTCTGTGGAGGGTACTCGCGCCGCTCTATGAGGCTACTGCCGGCCCCGCAGGAGCGCCCTCGGCAACGCGTCCACGCGGCGCGTTCTACTTCCTGTTGCCGCTGCCAGAAGGTGTGGACGAGGAGGTTGCGATAGCGCGGCTGGCGCAGCGCCATGGGCTGCTGCTGCTGCCGGGCAGTGCCTTTGGCTGTCCGGGCAAGCTTCGGCTCTCGTACGGAGGGCTGGGCGATCAGGCGTCTGTCGATTTGGCGGCGGAGCGGCTCGCGAGAGGCGTACATGACCTCATCTCTCTCTCCGGTGGTCGCTCATGATTCGCTACCGGGATGCTCAAGTTTCGTCAAGATGCTAAGCTGCTGTGAACACACGGTCGTTCACAACGAAAACGCGACGCAGTCAGCCAGCGCCCTCCAACGGCATTAGTATCCCCGATGGACGAAGTGCGTGACGGACGGCTCCGAGGAAGTCGATACGTGATAGTCTCGAGCGGTCTCAGAGGTTCTCGGAAGGTATAACCTAGCTTCCTAGGTATGGTTACGGCCCTCGCGGGGGGGGCGAACAAGAACGCCTGAGACGACCTGAGAAAACGTAAGATATTGCATTGAAAAAAAGGGGACAGGCGGACCCGGGAACGCGGATCGACTGGAGGACTGGTGCGTGGTGGTCACCGGAGCATACATGCAACATGGCGCACACCACATTAACAACACAGAAGCAACTCAAAGAGGCTTTGGCAAGAGCCAAGAGGACGACGGGCATGCAGAAATAGAGAAATACAACGAAGGACAACGTATCGTAGTGGGAAAGTCCGGCTCCACTCGACGAGCGCTGCGCAGAGATTATAGCTCACTGAGGGCTGAGAAGCTCACCTCGATGTGGTTGTGCTCACAGCCCCAGCGGGGCCTATTGAGCTGAGCCAAGCCTTGGCAATTTGATGATGACCAGCGTGATCAGTTATTCAGCTGAGCCTAGCCATGGCAACTTGATGATGATCAGCGTGATATCATCTCGGTAGTCGCCCTCCTCAACCTTCCACATATAGCTTGCCTGCTCAGCGACGACCTCGGTCATCTCCTGCACGTCCCCGCTCTTCACGCCGTGGCAAATGTCGGCGACCTGCTGCGACGAGAGCAGCTCCCACACCCCATCGGTAGCGATTATGATCGCAAAGTCATCCTCCACAATGTCGTACTCGGTGATCTCCGGCTCGGAGATCACTCCTACCGTCGCCGCCGCATGGTCGCCTATTGAGCGTGCCATCGCGAGCCCCCGCAGGTTGTGCCAGACGCGCGCGGGCGAGCCGTTGGCGCCCGCCTGCGCCATAGACGAACGGGCACAGAGCGCCATCCATGTGAGCAACAGCGGCCGCGGCGGCAAGGGCAGAGGTAGCGGCAGTGCGCGAAGCGGCACGGTGGCGCGCGCGCGCGCGGCGGCAAGGCAGCGGCGGCAAGGCAGCGGCGGCAAGGCAGCGGCGGCAAGGCAGCGGGCGGCAGCGCACCGGCGTGATGTGACCGCCCATGCTCAGGATGCGCTTCATCTCGCCGGGCGAGTCGGGCTTGTGGTCGCTCGTCAGGTCGACGGCTTTGAGACCGTTAGCCGACTTGCGCATCACGATCGCTCGCGAGTCGCCCGAGTTGGCGAGCCAGCAGTGATTGTCCTTGATGAGACAAGTGACAGCGGTGGTGCCGCTCACGCTCGCGTCCATCTCATTGGCGAGATCACTGTCAACCTGGACATACGCATATTTTAGCGTGCCGCCCACATCAGACCATAGCGCCTCGCCCTGGGCTGCGAGCACTGCGGGCAGGTGCTGCAGCACAAACTCGGACACCTTCTCGCCCGCCCGCCCGTGCCCGTCGTACACGCCAAACATGCCGCAGTTCTCCAAGTCGGTGAACGGGTAGATGGCAACGCCACGATCCTGGTTGATCTTGGCCGTCGAGCCGCCCGGCACCGGCTCGAAGCCGCCCATCGTCTTGCAGCCAACCGATGGCATCGGCGATTGCACCTCCGATGGCTGCCCACCTATGTTACCGTCGCTGCCGTACACGCTCAGCCGCCTGTTTCCTACTGGCAGGTGGCTCATCGACAGCCGGCGGTCTCGAAAGCTCTTTGCCCTGTCAGGTGAGCCCGCCGCCTGGGATCCCTCAGCGCCATCGCCAGCGCCCTGATCACCCTTGCTGCTGCTGCAGCCCATGAGCCTCACGTGCGCTCTCTGACGCGCACGCGGCAGGCGTCGCAGACCCAGCCTGGCGCTTGATCGGCCGACCAAGGAGAGCTCTTCGCACCGCTCAATTCTTTTTCGGATCCTACATGATAGAACGAACTTGGACTCGCACCTCGTCTCTCCCGAGCTCACCACACTCCGTCACAAAGCTGCCTCGTGGGCACCTCAAGTGAGGACGAGCGGAGGTTGTCGTGCACTGGAGCACTCACGAGTCAACGTGCAGTGCCCTGTCCCCGAGTTACTCCCAGCATCACGCGCTAGCTCCAGCGCGGCAGCATGTTGAGTGGCAGCACCATGGACCATGCCACCCATCCTCAACACACATCCGAGTCATCACACTCTCCTCGGAACTCGGGTCTCGCGCTGCCGCTCTCACCCAGTCCCAGAGCTCTCACCTTTCTAAACAGAGAAACCGCGGTCGGTGAACACGAAAGAAATCTACTGTAACTAGCCGCTCCTTCGCACGACCAAGGCTTGAAGCATGAAGGCAGGGGCGCGTCGGGCGAGGCAGAGTCGCAAAATATTGGACCGACTCAGTCTGGGTTCTGGCGGGCTCTGGGTCGGGCCAAGTTGAAAGGACTACCTGTCAACTTTCCGCGAGCGAGCCGACAGGACCAGGCGGCCCGCTCATCGCACGCCGAAGACCTCCATGGGCGACATGTAGCGCGTCTTGTACACGCTCGCACCCGCCTCCCAGTTGGGCACGTCCTTCATGAGCTCCGCCTCGTTCTCAAGCATCTTGCTCTTGATGAACGCCGCCCTGCACACGCGCGTCACGCACCCACGCGAGAGAGGAGGTGAGTGCAAAGGAAGTCAACTGAGCTCCGACGCAGCCGGGCTCCTGTGACGCCGCCGCGGCCGAGCCAAGCGACGCGCGGACGCGGACAGCGCGCGCGCGGCGGGGCGCGGCCTGCATACTTGACGTCCGACTCAGCAGTCAGGAAGGGCAGCACGGCCATGCGAATATCCAGCTCCTCGCGGTTGAACGCCCTGCGCATCGAAGGCGAAGGTCACCCGTGAGTCAGTGGGCTGGCTGGCGCACAGGTAGCACTCGATACAAGGCAGGCGACTCAGCAGCAGCAACAGCGCTCTAAGAAGCTGCAGCGCGCTGCCAGCCTCGAAAGCTCGGCGCGCTTGCCTGCGCTGGCGGTTGGCGGCGATAATCTGGTACATGCCATATGTGAAGGTGAGCACAAGCCCCGACATGAGCGCGACCGAAGACAGGCCGCCGGCGGGCAGGCTGCGCTGGATCTTGACAGCCGGGAAGCCACCGGGCGGAGGGCCATCCTGCACAAAATTGCCGGGCGTCTTGGGCCCGGCTGAGGCGAAGAGCGGTCGGGTCCAGCGCATGGTGGCAGACCTGCCAGGACGCACTCGCACAGGCACTCGTCAAGTGGGAGGCGACAGTGCTGTGGAGACACTGCATTTACACGGACTTTGTTTTAACAGCCTGTTCACACTGGTCTAACTCTCAAAGAGTCAAAGACAAACTTCTAACTTGTGATGTGCACCGCGTACCCTTTGACGTTAACGGAGTGCTGAACAAATGCCTACTCTTCCGTTCGTTTCCAAAATACGACAAATAACGGGAATGAATCGCGGTCCGGGACGTTGGAAACGTGGAAGCCCCGGCCCCCCTTCGAGGCCCGAGGGAGACACGTGGCACCAGAGTCCGCTCATAGAAGCGCCGGCCACACGAGGACACGAGAGGACACGAGAGGATACGAGAGGACAGAGCTCTGCTCCCCCGAGTGCTTGGCTAGCGCCGAATCTTGTACATGCCCGCGCTCAGCTCGAGCTTGCCGTCCTCGACGAGGCGCTGAAGGAAGCGTTGCAGCTCGGCCTCGGAGCGATCATACCCGCGGTCGCCGCCCGAGGCGGGCACGAACATGCGCAGCATGTTATTTATGCGCGCCAACGGCAGCTCCGTCAGGTTGGTGAGCATGCCGATGACGTACTGCTCGTACACACGCATCTCCGCATCGAGCTGTGCCTCGGCCGCGCCGCCGCCGGCGCCCTCCTCCTCGTCGTCCTCGCCGCCCGGCCGCCCCTCGCCACCCTTGCCAAGGTGCGTCGGCGCCTCATAGTTGACGTCGCCGTCGGCGGTGCGCCCCTTTTCGAGGATGAAACCACGGTTGATCCAGAGAGCCAGCCGCTTCTTAAGCGTCTGAGCGTCCACCTTGAGCTTGGCGCTGAGCGTACGCAGCGACCATTGGGGCTGCGTGCCGAAGGCATCGAGGATCGTGGCATGCAACGGCGAGCAGCGCACGTTCTTCACGGTACGGTCGGCAAAGGTCACGTCGAGCGTCACCATGCCCAGGGCAGGCTTCCAGACGAGCTTGCGAGGGGCCTTGATGTGCATGTACCTGATGAGGGGCGCCATCAGAGGGGATCAGGGACGCACTCGGGGGCCATTCGGGGAGGCAAGCAGGGGCCTGATGAGGGGCGCCATCAGAGGGGGTCAAGGACGTAATCAGGGGCCCTCGGGGAGGCAATCACGGTCCGTGAGCGTACTGCTTCTCGTAGCGCGCCATCTCGCTCACGAGCGCCGCGGGCAGCTCAAACGTCTCATTGGCGAGCGCGGGCCAGCACAGGCGCGACACGATCGTCGCATCGAGGACGCGAGCCGAGCCGTCGTCAAAGTGCTGCTGGATCGCGCGCGTGTTGCGCTTGGACTCGGCGATGTCCTTGAGCATCACCTCGCATTGCGATAGGGCGGTCTCGCCGAAGCGCTTCTTGAGCAGCTCGAGGTTGCGCACCTGTGGATGAGGGAGGCGACATGGGAGGCACTCTTCGGCAACCCTTGGCAATCGGTGAGCGTCGGGAAGCCATCCGTGGCATGCGCACCTGTGGATGAGGGAGGCAATCAGTGGCAATCAGTGGCAATCAGTGGCAATCAGAAGCGCTTCTTGAGCGTCGGGAAGCCATCCGTGGCATGCGCACCTCGCGGTCCGTGTCGTAGTCCGAGGCGGTGAGCAGCTTGTCCGCGAGCATATTGCGGAACTCATTGACGAAGAGCGCGCGGGAGCCATAGATGTTGACGAGTCGCGAGAGCACATCGGCGTTGCGCCGGGCACTCGGGCGAGACGGGTCTGCCTGGATAGGATCGGGCTGCCACGCAAGCATCGTGGCTTCGTCCGCCTTGGCCTCCTCGGCATCGGCCGCGTCGTACAGGCTGCCGTCCGCGCCGCCATCGTCCGTGAGGAGCTCGGCTTCGCTTCCCGTATTCTCAAGCAGCTCTGAAGTCTCCGGGTCCGTGAGGGAGGTGACGATCTGCCGAATCGTATCAGGGCGCGCCTTGAGGTACGCACGCACGCGCTCGGAGACGGCCTCGAGCTTGACGCCACTCGGGTCAAGGCAACTGAGCGCCTTGATCGCGGACACGTACCTGTGGGGACGCGGGGCGCCGTGGTGAGCACGTGCATGCACGGCACGCGTGCAGGCTCCGGCGTGGGTCGTGGACACGTACACTTGGATGATGTTGGCCGTGTCGACGCCTGGAAGGAGCAGTCGCGCCTCGATTGCCGCGGAGAGGGCCCTCACCTGTGGGGAAGAGGGCGCGCCGTGGTGAGCACATGCATGCAGTCGCGCCTCGATTGCCGCGGAGAGGGCCCTCACCGCGTCCGAGTGCTGCTGGGTGTGGCTCAGGCACTCCCTCAGGTCGAGGATCGCGGGCATCGAGTCGGGGAAGTCGACGATCAGATCGAAGAGCTCTCCGATGCGCAGCGAGCCGAGCGCCTGTCGAAGGAAGAACTACAGCCGCGAGCCACGCAAGGGTGTGAACACGCCAGAGTATGAACAGTGACCGCCCGCAGCAATCAGGGGCAATCACGCAAGGGTGTGAACACGCCAGAGTGTGAACAGTGACCGTCCGCAGCAATCAGGGGCAATCACGGGTCTTCCGAGGGGGCATCAAAGGGACCATCCGACGCAACCCGACGCACTCCGACGCAACTCGACGCACTCCGACGCAACTCGACGCACTCGTCCGCGCACCTGGAGCCGCGCGAGCCAACGGCTCATCTCGGGCGTCTCTGGCGCCATCGGCGGCGCGTTGGGCATGAGCACCGCGCGCAGCCAACGCGCGACGCTTGAGTGGACCCAACTGAGGATGTGCTGCAGGTACGGCGTGTCGAAGCGCTTGGCGCACGTGCGCAGCAGCGCCGCGTGCAGCCGCCCGTGGAGCACAGTCGATAGCGTAGGCTCCACCAACGGGAGCCAGCGAAGTTGGTGCAGCTGGGCGGAGCACGCGCGCAGCGCCTCGGCGGCGGCGGCGGCGTCGACGCCCATGTTCTCGTCCTCGTCCTCGTCCTCGCCCTCAGCGCGCTCGTCGGCGTCCCACGCAACCACCTCCTCTTCGCCCTCCTCCTCGCCCTCCTCCTCGTCGCCATGCGGAGCGCTACGCTGAGCGCCCCCCACAGCGCTCGCGGGCGGAGGGGGCTCTCGCATGTCGATCACCGAGCGGTGCCAGCAGACCGTCAGCCACCAGGATAAGGCAGCTTGCGTGGGCGCGCGAGAGAGCACGAGCGCGTGCAGCGTCTCGAGCACCTCGTTGAACATAATCTTCCTCGGCGGAACGGCACCGACGGCGACGCGGGCGGGAGGGGCGCCGCCGGGCGCCATGCCGGGCGCCATGGACCGCCAACCGTACTCCTCGAGCACCGAGACCATCGTGAGCTGCGCGCCCACGTACGCGGAGAGCTCGTGCGTGGCGGCGAAGAAGGCGGCCTGGATGCGCCGCTGCACAGCGGCGGAGCTGCGCACACCCGGCGCCACAGCCGGCAGCTCGCGGTAGTGCCGCCAGAAGCGAGGCACAGCGTGGTTGAACAGCCGCTCGCGCACGCCCTCCATGAACCACGCCTTGAGCAGCCCGTACATGTTGCGATCGACGACCAGGTCGAGGTGCGCGCGCATCGCAGGCTCCTCGGCGCAGCGCCGCACGAACGCGGGTGATGCCGTCGGGCTGGCCATAATCTCCTGCTGCGACTGCACGATCGACCGCACGATCACGGTCCAGGAGGCGGTGGTCTCGATCAGCTCGGGCGTCCACTGCTCCGGGTGCTCGCGCTGGTGCTTCTCGGCGTCGCCCCAGGGCTGGGACGGGTTGAAGACGGCAAGAGGCATCGCTTCTCTCCCGATACACTACGAGTAGGCGGCGCTGCTGCTGATCCCGCGAGGCAAACCCCACAGGCCCCAAAAAGGCGTGCGTGGGAGGCGCTTCTATCCCTTCGCCGACTTCAACTCCTGTTCATCGAAAAGAAAGCATCGACATAATGTGTCGCACGGATCTCCTCGCGGAACGAAACTCAAACTCGATGTCAGAGGCGCCGACTGACGAGATCACCCGCCTGCAGAGCACGGTGAGGTCGCAAGCCGCGGAGCTGCGCTCGCAAGCCGCGGAGCTGCGCCGCGCCCGCATTGAGGCCACCGCCTCCGCGGCGCGACTCGAGGCGCTCGGCACGCTCATCAAGCAGCAGCAGCAACTCGCATCCGAGTTGCAGATCCGACTTATGGGTGCCAAGCTGCCCCAGCCCGCGCTCGCGATGCCGGATCCACCGAAACCAGCCGATGTCGCATCCACCGCTTCGGCGCACCTCGATGCTGCCCAAGCCTCGCTCGCGCAATGCGTGCTCTCGCTCGCCGCAGGTGGCACATCTGACAGTCCAGCATCCGTCAGCAAGCGGCTACCACCGCCGCCGAGCGATGCGGACGCCTCGGACAGCGAGGGCGTCGACGAGGTCGACGACTTGAGCATACGCCTCGTCGCTGCGCTGCGAGCGTGCTCGTCGCTCAAGCAGATGGTGCCGCTCGCCGAGGCGGCGGCCGTGCAGCGATGTGACGAGCAGCGCGCTAGGCATCAGGCAGCTTCTGAGCGAGTGAGCCGCTCGGAGGCGGAAGCGCGCCGGCTGCTCACAGAAACCCATCAGCTGCGCGCCTCCGTGCGGTTGCTGCGCGAGCAGCTCAAGGCCGCCGCCCATTCACACGCCACCGAGCTCACCGTGGTGCACTCGGAAATGCGGCAGCTGAGGCTCGCCCTATCGACGGCGTTGCGGCGACCGAAGCCAAACGGCCTGGTGACGAAGCCCAACGGCCTGGCGACGCCGGCGACCTCGCGGCAGCACTTGGCGTCGAGGAGCACGCCCGCGGCACAGTTGGCCGAAGACGACGACACGGGCGCCTCCGCAGCAGGCCTCGAGCAGCCCGCAGCAGCAATGAGCACCCTGGACTTCCTGGACTCGCTCGCAGACGACCAGCCGGAGGACGCTCAGGAGGACGCGACCCTCCTCGCGCCCAGGGGCCGGGGCGGCGGCGTCGGCGCGCTCGGTGGTGCCCCTGCCGGCCCTCGTGATGAGGGTGAGCTGAGCCATGCGGAGGACAAGACCGCGGACCTGGAAGCGTTCGAGAACGATCGATTACTGGGCGCCGAGCTGACGTGGCACATCGCGGACGAGGAGGGCCTGGTGGGCGCCATGTTGGGCGCTTCGGTGGGCGCTATGGTGGGCGTGGAGCACATGCAGTCGCAGGCGCAGGCGGCCGCCCTCGCCAAGGCCGTCCTCGTCATGAGGGCGGCTGTACCTCCGGTGCCAGCACCGCTGGCTCCAGCACCGACGGCGCCCTTCTCGGCCGGTCGTCGAGCAGCGAAAGCGCCGCCATGGCGCGGGCCGCCTGATGTGATGCCCACGGGTGGCTCGTGCTTGGGCTCGGACACCCGCTGTGCGGGCGACGCGATCGACGTGATCGCGTCGCGCGATCCCGCCGTCGGGGTCTCGCGCCGGCTACTGCACGGCGCCAATCTGTGGGGCGCGTCCTCGTGAGCGTCATCGTGAGCGTCATCGTGAGCGCCAAAAGGCCGGACTGAAGTGAACCCGACAACGGCGAGAAGGTCAGATAGGCGCGGATCGGATGCTGCGCCGCGCGACGGCGAGGTGTCTCAGGCCGGGAGGTCCGCAGGTCAGAAGCGCGGCGGAGGAGTGAACTGCTGAATTTCGTTGACGACTACGCGGCCCCGCCGACGCCACCTCGGTCCTCGCGGGCCGATCGAGAACAATATATATCATGTAGCCGATAGCCGCATAGGCCGGCGGCCATAGCGCGACCGCCGAGACGGCGCGCCGGACGGTCCCTGACGACTCAAGACACAGGCCCGCCCGGAGCACCACAAATATTCGGTTAAGTACACCAAATTGAAAATTTTATACAAGAGCTGACCGCGCGCCATCGCTCTACTTGCATACTCACGGCCTCACCCGCAGATACTGTTCGGTTCTGTTCTCTGGACACAGTATGCCGCACGTCCCCGCGCCGCTCTCGGGCGTCGGGCACGCACAGAGTCCACACATATCGCGGCCGCCACGAACCTTGCGGGTGCCATATCGGTCCGCAATTCCACAGCGGCGCCATCACGTACTCAGTTGATGATCCGCGAGTCGGGCGCCACGGTGAGGCCGCTGAAGGTCATCATCTCAGGGCTCTGCGACTCGTGCGGGTGGCTCGGGCCCTTGTACACCTATGCGGCATGGAGGGCGAAGGGCGGTCGGGGATGAGCGCCGAGGGGCGGGTGGGAGGAGGGGAGGAGGGGATGGGGGAGGAGTGTGGGGCGGCCCGGTTCGATCCCCTCCCGAGAGAAGAGGCCTGAACACGCACCTTGAGGTGGCGGAAGAGGTTGCGGCCGTGCGAGTTCTTCGGCAGCATGCCGACGATCGCCTTCTCGACGATGCGTTCGGGAATGCGCGCCTGCAGCTCTTCGAAAGTCTCGATCGTCATGCCGCCAGGCCGACCCGAGTGCCGCCGGTAGAACTTATCCTTCGCCTTGTTGCCCGTCACAATGACCTTCTCACAGTTGACAATGATGACGGCATCGCCCACGTCCGCGCCGTGCGTGAAGGTGGCCTTGTGCTTGCCGAGCAGGAGCTTGGCCGCCTCCGACGCCATGCGACCGAGGCGCAGCCCCTCGGCATCGATCACCACCCATTTTTTGTTGGCGACCACCATGTCGGCCGCCTTGGGAAACCACGTCTTCTGGGCAGCGGTGGGCTCGAGCGAAGCGACGCCCTCCTCCATGGTGACGCGCGCGTCGCGTGTCTGCTGCTGCGGAACGGACGCGCACCGCGGCGCGACCAAGGGCGTCGGCGCGAACGCCAGCATCGTGTAGGCGAGAGCCAGCATGGGAGACGGAAGGGACAGGACGTGTCGACGGAGAGCGCTGCTCGTCAGCGAGATCGCCCATTTTCCCACAGGTGCAAACCTTGACCTACTCGCCCCGACGAACAACGACAATAGTCTGCACTAATAAGCACTACTTTGAATGCCTGTCTAGGAACCTAGTAACTCTGTATCCAAGATTTTTTGTGATGAGCGCTAAAACGAATTCCGAAACGACCTCGCCAATTCGCAACGCGAAAAAGTTGTGTTGGAGAGACCAAAAGGTGCCCACTCCCGCTGCCCATGCTGCTGCTGACGCGCGGCCTGGTGGAGGCGCGATCGATCGCTCCCGCAGGCGGCGTGCACGCACGACGCTCTGCCGAGGCCTATTCTCGCAGCAGCCGCCAGCTCTCGCGCCCCGGAGACGCTGCTCCGGCACACTGCGCCGCACGCCGAAAGCGCTACGAAGGCTCTGCGCTGACTGTGTTGCCTGCCCTGTCACCTCGCGCGCAGTAACCTAGCTTACTACAACAATGGGTCGCGCTCCGAACCGTCGTGATCTTGGCGCTGAGCCCGGCCCGTATCCCACCGTGGGCGCCGCTGGAAAGGTGCAGTCGCGCAAGCCTCCGCCGCTGCCGCACGGCAAGAAGCCTCTGCCTGAGCCTATCTATGAGACTTCCTTCAAAGTGACGGGCATCGCCCCGTCCGTTCCGGACAAGCCGACGGTGCCCCCGAAGAAGAAGTCGATTGCGGGCAAGCAGACGCCAGGCATCTCGGAGGATGTGGCTGTTGGCGTTGCCTTCCTGCCGGGCAAGAAGCAGATTGACATGTCGCACGCGCAGACCGAGGGTCTCGTGCAGAACGGCAACCCTGGCATGCCGGCGCAGGTGCCCGTGCCCATGGACGCCGCGGGCAACTCGTCCGTCTCGCTCGCCGCGCACCAGGGTGTGCCGCTCGCGCAGATTGCCGACACGAGCAACTCGCGCAAGAAGAATGTCTTCAATGGCAACCACTCGACCGTCGACTCGGTCGTCTTCGGCTGCGACATTGATGATACCAGCCACGCTGACAAGCGCGACTTCACTGGCGCGGCGGGCAACCTGTCGTCGACCGCCGACTACCACGGCATCTTCGCCGAAAACCAGTCCGAGTACGAGACGAAGAACAAGGCGTTCGCCATGCGCTCGGTCGCTGACACGCTCATCTTCAACCGCGACACCGACGGCATGGACGCCTTCACCGACCCCCGTGACTTCGAGGGCGCTGCGGGCTCTCGCTCGGAGTCACAGGCACTCTCGGGCCTCTTCTCGGAGAAGGTGGACAAGGTGTCCTTCGAGGACATCCCGCACGCCAAGTTCGCGCCCCCCGGCCTCCGCAAGGTCGACTCGATGGGCTCGCGCGCTGAGGAGATCATCTACTGCCGCAAGGAGTCGCTGGAGGACACCGACTACATCGAGAAGCCCTACTACCAGGGCGCCGCGGGCGAGTCGTCGGTCCAGGCGGACAAGCGCCTCGCGCGTGAGCTGCTTGCGAGCAAGGTGAAGCTGAAGTCGGGCACCTCCAAGGCCGACAAGCTCATCTTCGGCCACGACCTCGACAACTCCGAGGCGGACGACGCGTACGAGGCCATGCTCTATTCGGGAGCGGGCACGCGCTCGGACATTGGCTTCAACCCGTACGACGTGACCACGCGCACGACGTCCAAGCTCACCGACTCGCAGGTGTACGGCTTCAACTGCGTCGTGGGCACCGACATCGACGGCGACAAGGTCGACGACCCGCGCGACTTCACCAACTATGCGGGCAACTCGACCAAGTACCTCTCCGAGCGCGAGATGTCGACCTTCGACATCACGAAGCGCGAGTCGGCCGTTGGCGCGGGCTCCTCGGTGGTCAACCCGTCCGAGGCGGATGAACTCATCTTCGGCGGCCGCAACCTCGACAAGTCGGGCGAGGACAAGCGCGACTTCGAAGGCGCTGCCGGCCACGGCGCGCGCCTCAACCTGCGCAACCCATACGACATCACGACCAACCCGCCCAAGCGTCTGGCCAACCCGATCATCTCGAACCAGTCGATGGACGCGACGGCCGACAAGGTCATCTACAACCACGAGGTGGGCGGCAAGGACAAGATTTCGGTCCCCTACTCGGGCTCCATTGTCGACATGCGCTCCATGGAAGGCGAGTTCGCGGGCAAGCGCGGCGCGCTCCTCGACAAGAAGAGCGAGCAGGAGCGCCAGGCGGAGCGCGTGTACAAGCACCTCGTCGCTGAGAAGGGCTTCGACCTGATCCGCGGCGAGCACTCGTCCATTGTGCCCGGCCTGATCGCGCAGAACGCGTCAAAGTTCATTGGAACGGCTGGTGTTACCTCGGCCGATCTCGACTACCGCAAGGCCGAGGATCACAAGCGCGCGGCTGAGCAGATCCGCGACATGGTGCCCGACCCGAACCAACCGCCGGGCGAGAAGGAGATCAAGCCGGCGCGCAAGGCCGAGTACGCTCGCATGCACAAGTCCACAACCGGCCAGGTCGTCTTCATGCGCAAGATCTCGGACAAGGACGACGGCCAGGGCAACATCGAGCTCGACAACTCGTTGTACGAGGGCCACGCGGGCCTCACCTCGGACAAGCTCGCCAACCTCAAGATGGCGGACATCTCTGCCGCGGAGGAGTGGGGCCTGGGCCACGTGCCCGAGGGTGTCCACATGGGTGCCGCAGGCCGCATCGGCTCGACAGCCGAGTACGAGGCCAAGTCTCGCCGCGCGATCGTCGAGAATGCCCACGGCGACGAGGTCGCCGGCATCGACAAGGCCGCGCTCGCCTTTGACTACACGCACATTGAGGAGGATGTGGCGCAGAGGGCTATTGCCAAGGACGCGAAGCTGCGCTCGATGGGCACGGTCGCCGCGCGCGCCGCCTTCCGCCACCACTCGCAGTCCGAGCGCGTCGGCCAGGTCGTCTTCGGCCAGAAGCCAATGGCCGACCCGAGCGGCGGCTTCGGCAACGCGTGGGGCGTGGGCGAGCACGACCGCCTCACGGACGCGTCATACCTGCGCGGCACGATCACCGCGGCGAACGAGGAGCACTTCGAGACTGCGGCGGGTCTCTCGTCGCCCGATGTGTACCACGATCTGCAGCATAAGCTCGACGACAAGCCGGCTAAGCCACGCCTGCACATGATGTCCGACGTGGACGAGGTCGTCTTCGGCCACGACGTGGACATGTCGTCGCAGTACGAGCACATCCGCACCAAGATCACAGGTGCGGGCAAGAACTCGAAGGCCATCGTCGAGGACAAGCACTGGCGCCGCCGCGATGTGGCGCGCGCCGACAACGCGGGCACTGTCGACGACGTCGTCTTCCACCACGATGTCGACTACACCGACAAGATGTCCTCGGCCGCCTCGCAGCACTTGTACCAGAACGCGGCGGGCGCCTCGTCGGCGGCCATCCTCACCAACCTGCACCTCAACGATCCGGGCTCGCGCATGCACTACCCGATCGAGTTCACCAAGCCCGGACAGCACTCGACCGGCAACGAGGAGTCCGTGGACGAAGTGGTCTTCAACCACGACATGGACCTCTCTGGCTCCGACTCGGCCGACGGCGTCGTCTTCAAGATCACGGACGAGAATCGCCACCTCGTCGAGGGCGCGTCAGGCAACAAGTCCGCGCAACTCGCGGCGCACAAGATCGAGATGCAGCGCAAGCTCAAGGTGCCCGTGTACGACCAGACCCGCGCCCAGGTCGACGAGATCTTGTACGGCAAGGACCTCGACCCGCGCACCTACACGGAGGCGGACATCGAGAAGCTGCAGCTCGGTGCGGCCGGCAAGTCTTCGGTCACCAAGGAGCTTGAGGTGCGCTCCGAGTCGAAGAAGATGGTCCCGCACGAGTACGGCTACGCGGTGAACCTCGTCTTCCCCGAGGACGAGGGCCTGCAGACCACGAAGATCTCGGAGGTGCAGGGTAACATCGACCACGACGCGTGGCAGTCGATGCAGATGTCGGCCGGCAATTCATCAGTGCACAACGCGCACCTCAAGCACCGCGAGCTCGAGTACGTGGACGGACAGAAGGGCTCTCGCAAGGCGCGCGGCTCACCCCGCGACGCCCCCGGAGCCGCCGGCAAGAAGATTGGCAAGGAGTCGGCGCTCATGCAGACCAAGAAGTCGGCGGCTGCGGCCGCCTCGGGGCCCGGCATGAAGGAGGCTCGTCCCTTCGGCAAAGCCTCGGGCCTGCGCTCGCAGTCCGATTCCGAGGGCGTTGCGTCCGTGCTAGGCTCGCCAAAGAAGCAGCCGTCGACCGCGTACGAGCTCGCGCTCGCCGAGGGCCGCGCGCTGCTGACTAACCCGTACACGCACCAGTCCGCGGTCGAGGACGGCTTCGGCGGCGGCCTGGACGGTGGCCTGGGCGGCCCCAAGCTGTATACATCCGAGTACCGCGCGGCGACGCTCGACGACACGACAACCGGCCTCGATGGCGGCGTGGCCGCGGGCAAGATGACCAAGAGCCGCACGGGCTACACGCCGCCCAAGTACGGCGTGGGCGACGCGGCGGGCAACTACCGCAAGGAGCGCATGTTGGTGCACAAGAGCCGGCCCGAGGCGCAGTTCGGCGCGCCCCCACCCTTCGGCGTCGACCCGGTGGTTCCGGCGGCCACCCAGGCCCGCTTCTCGATCTCATCGGCCACCATTGGCGGCAACAAGCAGGAGCGCATCATCGACTACCAGGTCCGCGAGGAGCCGCCGCGTTTGGGCGCCCCTGCCGCCAACGCTATCGTCGCCGCCGGCCAGCGCCCCCTCATCCCCGTGGGTGCGCGCAAGATCTAAGCCGTGGCGCCGCTTATCGTATTGGACGGCGCGGGTGCGCCCTCGGACGCATGACGAGACGCACACGCGCTGTGCAAAGTGTGGCCAGCATGAGATGACAGAGGTGTGTCGATGGACGGCTCTCTTTGTGTCTGGGGCGCGGGTGCGTCTCGCGTCTACATGGGTGGTTGCGTGAGAGAGTTGAGATTCGTTCTTGTGTGGCTAGCGCGCGTGATGTGCATACTTAATCAGTCAGTGTGGAGTCCGTCAGTCTACAGAGTGCATCCACGACGCACGCGAGCAACCCCCTTAGCGCCCCCACCGCCCCCATAGGAACTCAACGAGTGACTCCCCCGAGCTCATCCGAGCGCGCGACGCAGCAGTCCATTGTCCATTCATGCGCGACATCACGGACACGAGCGGCTGCGCGACCCGCGCGAGCGCCTGTATCGCGCGAGCGCACCAAAGCACGCATTCGCGTTCGCAGTGGTCGCGAGCCGGCTTCCGTGCCGCGAGGCGGTGCACAGTGGCGACGGAATTTCCCTGGGATATCGAGCAGCTTTTGCGCCGATGCACGAAGCCTGAGCCTCTGCCTATGGGCGGCAAAATCCTTCGCAATGCACTGACGGAGTCGGAACAGCGCTGCTTATACGCGCTCCTGCTTGCCATGGCCGTGCCTGACTCGGGCGAGGTCATGGGGCTGCGTTTGACCGCCCAGCCCGCGGACTTTGAGGCACTCAACCCCGATAACCGGCCGCAACCACTTTTGACGTGGGTGCACCCATATACGAGAGAGAGTAATGCGCGCGAGCGGCCGACGCGTCTCCTCGCGTGGGCTGAGCAGCTCATGCATAAGCTCGCGCCGGCGAGCCGAGCGCAAGTCGTCGATTCGATGCTGGCGCAAATGTACGCAATTGGGGGTAGCTTGCTCAAGCATCGCGATGAGGACCTGAGCTGGGGGCTCGGCGTGTCTCTGGGCTGCGCAGCCGAATTCGACTGCCTACCCGACGAGGGTGAGGCGCAGCGCATCATCATCCGGTCGGGTGACATCCTCATCGCCGACTTCGGCCTTTTGCCACATGCTGTGCGCGTGCCAGTGTCGGCGCCGCCCAGCTGGTGGCGCAATGTGGATCACTTTGGCAACAAGATGCGCTGCAATGTGCTCTTCCGCCAGGCTCTTACCGCGGAGCAGCAGGTAGCGCTCACCGAGCAGCGCGCTCGCGCTGTGTACGGCATGTCGCTCGCCGAGTTACGCAAGCGCACAGGCCACGACAACGCGTACCTCGCTGTGCATCTTCGACATGCAGCCGTTGAGTAAGAGAAGGAGTTTTCCGGCTCTTAGGCAGCGGAAACGACATGCGTATTTTTGGCAGCACCTGAGACTTCCCAGAGTTTAAGATTCAGTCTGTTCTCGTTCACCGTCAACGATGTCCTCGACGCGTGAACAGGGGCATGGACCATGTTGGCGTAATCCTCGCTTAATCCGTCGCGTGATCCGTCGCCGGGTCCAGGCTCCAGCGCGCCACGGTTCAATACATATTCAATACTTTTTTTAGTACTTTTTAGCTCGATAGTCCGCAATGAACGCGTCTATGTGCGGAACGTGTACGTCGGTGGGTGTTGTGAGATTCTTCCTCTGAAGCGTTCTGTGTCGGAAGTTTCATGAGATCATGACCCACCCCTCTTGTGACTTGTCGCGCTGCGCTAGTACGGGCACATGTAGTATTCCTACGCGTTCACATCGCGAGCATGAGAATGAAGCGGTTTGTGTGAACGTGTCCTTGGAGTTTGTGTGAACGTGTGCGTGGATGTGTTTTTGTGTTTTCTTGAACGTGTGATGGTACATGATGTATGAATGTGAATGAACGCGTGGGCCTGAGATGGTGGGCTCGCAGATCACCGGTTGCTCTAACCTTAACCCGCTTAACGCTCCCCAGCGCGTATCTGAGATTTGGGCTTTCTTGTTAACAGTGAAACAGGACACAGTGAAGACCGGGAACCGAATCTAAGACACGCTCTGGGAAGCGTTAAGCGGGTAAAGATTTGGTTGCTGGTCTTCACTGTGTCCTGTTTCACTGTTAACAAAAGAGCCCAGATGGTAGGCGTCGTGGCGCGTGAGCTCGCGCTTGCAGCGGTTCAGCCGCCGGCGCCCGCGGCGCGCTTAAACATGGTGTTGCGCTGCCGAGGCGGCGGCGGCAACGATCGCATCCCCGGGCAGGAAGAGGTCCTCGAGTACACATCGACGGGCCGCCGCCCGCGCATCCAATACAATTCCGATCCAGGCCGTCAAACGCCCTTCTGGCTGTGCCCTGAGTGCGGCAATATGCTTTATCCCAAGGAGAACGCTGCGACCAAGACGCTCCAGCGCGTGTGCCGCAACTGCCAGCACACAGACGCGGCCGAAAGGAACCTCGTCTTCGTTAACGACCAGCGGCCACCAAACGTCTCCGCAGAGGTGACCGCCGATGTGACGAAGGACCCGACGCTGCCGCGCACCCACCAATGCCTCTGCACCAACTGCCAGCACACCGAGGCGGTCTTCTTCCAGGCAGTCACACGCGGTGACGAGGGAATGAAGCTCATCTTCATGTGCACCAAGTGCGCGAACACATCCCCCCTGCCCCCAACCCAACCTTCGCCCGTGGCGATGAATGGCACGCTGCTGACGCGAGTGTTCCTGACGTGTGCCCTGCAGGTGTGCGTACCGATGGGTGCAATAGCGCGCGCGTTGCGACCTGACTTCACCTTGTCTAGGTGACACGCAAGGAACACTTGGCGAGCACGTCCGATCGAGCTCGCGTGCAACTGCGGACCCTCGCCCCGCGTGCTTTTCGCGTACCATGGAGTTCTCGTCACGTGTCACTCAGTTTGAACTCAGGGTATGAGGATTGTGTGGAAATCCAGATACGAATCCCTCCCCTGGACCCTCCCGTCGTCCCGTGGGCATGCTGCCCGTGGGTCATAGGAATATCACTATTATCGACTACCATGAAAGTAAGAATGGGATTTAGTTTCCGTGGGCCGGCGCGGCTCGACGTGTTCTGTAGAGTGCCGCCTTCGTTGCCTGCATTGTGTTGTGTGAGGTACATGCAAGCGAAGGGGGGTGCCTATGTGGGACTTGTCTCGCCCCCGCGGGTCGCTTTGTTCGCTTGCAGCCCGCGCGGCGGCGGAGATCCGAGCGCGCGCAGACCGACGGCAAAGCTTAAGATGATCCCAGGGTTTCAACGCAAGGACCATGCATCAGTGCCAGACCCAGCGCCTGCGCACTGGCGCTGGAATTTTGCGTCTTTGGCCTCAGCGCCTGTGCCAGTGCCAGTGGCGGCACTTCAGCCAGCACCTGAGATGGATGCCACTGCTAGCAGGCCAACGTCAGAAGCCGCCATCGTCACCGCCGCCGCCGCCGCTGCCATAGCCCATGCCACCGTAGTCGCCGGAATCGCTCATCATTTCGCCGACCATCATCCCGCCGAGGAATCCCATGCCGGACCCCATCGCCACCGAGCCGACAGTGTTGCAGCCGCGGTCGTAGTACCCCGGGAGCACTTGGTCGCAGCGGGGTCGGACAGCGATGAGGATGAGCTACCCCTCAACAGCAGCCGCTCGCGACCATGCATGAGCTTCTCACCGCCTGCCCAGATCGCCGCCTCGAGCGTGGATCCCAGGGCCAACGGGTCCCCTGTCCGAGCTCACGACTCCGGTTCTGATTCGGACGACGTCGAGGACGACGGCGACATCCCGCTTAGGACGACGATCACGCCCCCGCTGGGGGTGGAGGAAGAGAAGCGCAAGCGAGCAGCAGCGGCAGCACCGGCGGTGCCACCTGCTCCCGGGCCCAATGTGTCCCCTGTCCGAGCTCACGACTCCTGTTCTGATTCGGACGACGTCGAGGACGACGGCGACATCCCGCTTAAGACGACGATCACGCCCCCGCTGGAGATGGAGGAGAAGAAGCGCAAGCGAGCAGCAGCGGCAGCACCGACGGTGCCTCCTTGGCGCAGCGGTGGCGCTGCGGCGGTGGTGGAGATGCTGCGCCAAGGGAGTCCCTCGGTGCGCGGCAAGAAGGCACGCGTGTCCTCCAGCCTGCAGCACGCCGGCGGGCTCGGCATCGGCGACGCAGCTTCGGCCTTGAAGTTGACCGCTCCAACGAAGGTAGTCGAGGAGGTCGACTGCCCCGAGCTCGGGTGCCCGGAGCTCGGGATGGGCTGGCGGTGCATCTTGAAGAAACGCACTGGCGAAAAGCACGTAGACAAGTACTACATCGGACCGGACGGCACGCAGTATAACTCGCGCGTCAAGGCTTCCCAGCGCGCCTCCGAAGATGTTGCGACCTGGGTTCAGTGTGATAAATGTGACAAGTGGCGCTCGATGCCGACGGGCTGGAAGTGCCCCGCCGTATCGAGCTCAAGGACGCTCTCCTTCGAGTGCAAGCAGCACCCGAACAGAGAGCTTGCCTCGTGCGAGGCGCCAGAGGAGGAGTTCGAAGGCGCATGGAGCTACGGCGCCGATGAGCTCGACAAGCGCGCGGCGAGTGCGCGCGCGCAAGCTGAGGCTGAGGGTCTCGTCCTTAAGCCCTCGCCGGGTGCAGCGGCTGGCGCCAGCTCGACTTCGAGTCGCTTCCTTCACGTGCAGCTGGTGCGCAGCAAGAGCGGCGAGCCGTTCCGTGCAAAGGTGCCGCTCGGCGCGAGCCTGCCCGCACAGACCCTCGGCCACTTTCCGAGTGCAGACGAGGCCGCCCTCGCGGTCGCGCGCTTCCAGCAGCTTCTCGATCCAACAGGCGTGCATGCGGCCAAGCTGGTCGGCACGACGATCGAGGTCTATTGGCCAATGGATGCGTTGTGGTATTCGGCGGTTGTGGAGCGGGTGCTGTCCGACGGCGCGGTGGACGTCAGCTACGTGTCCGACGGCATGAGCGAGGCGCTCTACCTGTGCAGCGAGTGCTGGCACCGCTCGTGCGACGCGCGCGAGGACACTAAGCAGCGGGGTGGGGCCAGTGGCAGCGGGATGGGTGCCACTAAGCAGCCCCGCTGCGGAGTCTGCGTCGGCTGCAATGCCACGAATTGCGGGAAGTGCAAGAATTGCCTTGACATGCCGGAACTCGGTGGCAGTGGCAACCTGCGGCAGGCCTGCATTGAGCGCAGGTGCGTGGAGATCTCGAGGACCAAAGCGGCCAAGGTTGTGATCGACCAGCTCAAGACTGCAGCCGACGTCCATGCGCAGGCGCTGCTCGAGGGGCTCGAGCTGCTCCGCGACAACAAGCCGAACAGCAGCAGCGGCTACCTCAACGTGTCACGCCATGGCAAGACGTCCTTCAAGGCGACCGTGAACATGCCGATGGAGGAGGAGAAGAGTAGCGAAGGGAAGGTTGTGGGGAAGGTGAAGACGCTTGTACGGAGTGAACTGGGCAGCTTTCGAATGGCCGAACAAGCGGCGCTTCTAGCCGCGCGCTGGCGGGCCGCCAGGCTTGAGGTCGTCAGGATCGCCGCTGCGGCAGCGCTGCAGACTGTGGAGGAGCGCGAGCTGTTGCAGGCGGCGTGGGAGGAGGCGCGGGCAGCAGAGGCGCGGGCGGCAGAGGCGAGAGCAGCGAAGGCCAAGGCACGGGCGGAGGCAGAGGCGAAGGCCAAGGCGGAGGCAGAGGAGGCCAAGGCGGCAGAGGCACGGGCGGCAGAGGCAAGAGCAGCGAAGGCGGCAAAGGCGAAGGCGAAGGCGGACTCTTCCGAGCGCTCCGATAAGTTACTCGCGACACTCATTGAGTACCTCGAGAACTGCGGCGGCTCGGCGGAGATGATCGCTGGCTGGTACATCAAGACCGAACTCCGGAAGGAGGGCGCAACTGCAGGCACCTGTGACTCGTACTTCATCACTCCGCAAGTGAGCGGGAGCGCAGCGCCGTCGTGCGCACAGCCCTCGCGCGCACAGCCCTGCAGGCCAAAATCAAGCCTCACGCGCCGCCCCACCCTGCCCCCACCTGCGCAGGGCAAGCGCTTCCGCTCTCGCGCAGAGGTCGCGCGCTATTTCAACCTGGAAGCCGCTCCCGGTTCGACGCTGCCGCCGCCGATGCGTCGGCATGTGCCGCCGCTAGGCATCGAGAAGACCGACGTTCACAAGCCCACCTCGTCAAATGAGGACTTGGCGCGCTCCGTTGGGTTCTCTGCGGCGGCCGTGCAGCCCGTGCACCCGGTGCAGGGGCCGGTACAGGGGCAGGAGGGGTTGGGGGCCGCGCAGCCGGTGCAGGGGCTCTCTGCGAGGGGCGCCGTGATGGGCGCGCATCTGTTCGGACCCATGCCTCGCGCATCGGCGGTGTCCATTTCCGATCCGCCACAGCCCTCACAGGCAGACCCCATGGTCAGCGCATTCGACGGGCGCGAGGACATGGCGCGGATCCGCGAGGTGCTCACGCGGATGGGCCTCGCCATCTACGCCGACCAATTCGAGGATCAAGGGTACGACGACTTCGAGTACCTCATCAAGATGTCGGAGCAGGGCCAGCTGGCCCGGGTTGCGGACGACGTCAACATGAAGCCCGGCCACAAGGCCAAGTTCGTGCAGCGAGGCTTCCACGCACAGTGCTGATTCTGGCGGATACATCCACACCGACACGCACCACCCGGGCAGCCGCCCTAGGTTTCGATGATTGTGATCACTTTGCGACCGGATCGCTCGACAGTGACGAAACTGCTTCGTGGACCAAGGAGCGCGGAGCCGTCCCCCGAGACGGCGCCGTGTGGTGGGCGTGTGTGTTTGGCCCGCGGAACAACAAGTGAACGACGTGTTCCTGACCGCTTGACGTGAGAAAAACGCAACTTCGCTGAAAGACCGTACATTCAGAAAAAACGGCGCGCTCCGTTTGGGTTTCGTAAGTTTCGTCAAAGGGATGAGCGGCGCGAGGTACGCCTATGAAGCGCCTTCATACCAAACTTCTGTAACTTCATAACAACAGGTGCTCGGAAACGAAAGACGCTCGCCACGCTAGCAGCAGGCACAGCATTTCCGCGGAAGCGAGCCAATGCCGGCGGAGCAGTCCGATACGCTCGCTCAGGTCGTGGCCAAGGGTGGCGACCTCGCCGCGCTGCGAGCGCTCTCCAAGTCCGAGCTGCAGCAAGCGCTCAAAGAATTGGGATACGCCAAGCTCGGGGAACGCGTGCGCCTGACGGCAGCCATTGCAGCAGCTGAGGTGCCTGCAGCATGGTCACCAGAGCCTCCGGCTGACGAGGAGGCATGCGACCGCACGATGATCGTGCATGGGGCAGTGCAGGACATTTTTGACGACGGTGGCCTACTGAAGACGACGCTGCGTAAGGGCGACGCATCCACCAGCATGCCGCCGCTGTTCAGCAAGGTCAAGGTGCGATACATCGCGTCGCTGCTGCCAGAATGCCGCAGCTTCGAGGCGGCGGTGCGCGAGTTCGTGCTGGGCGAGCACGAGGTGCCAAAGGGCCTCGAAAAGTGCGTCGGAACAATGCGCCGCGGCGAGACGTGCGAGCTCATCTGCAGGGCCGAGTATGCCTACGGCGCCGTCGGTCGGCCTCCGGATGTGCCGCCGGGCACGTCGATCCGTTACGAGGTGGAGCTGATCTCGATGGTGCTGCCCAAGAAGGATCGGTCCGAGTACACCGCCGCCGAAAAGATCGCGCTCGCGCAGGCGCTCAAGGCCAAGGGCACGCGCGAGTTTGGCTCTGGCCTGTGGCTCGAGGCCCAAGTGAGCTATCACGAGGCGAGTAGGCTGCTGCTGACAGAGTACGAGGAGCTCGTGGCGGAGCCGGGAGCCGAGGCGGCGAGCCGGCAGTTGCTCGTCGCGTGCCTGCTCAACATCGCCCAGTGCGCGCTCAAGCGCGACGAGTGGTCGGCGGCTGAGCGGGCGTGCACAGAGACGCTCGAACGACTGACCGACCCGCTCGGACTCGAAAAGGAGAGCCACATCAAAGCGCTGTACCGGCGCGCCAAGGCGCGCACGGGCCGCTCCGAGTTCAGCGACGCGCGCGCGGACCTAAAGGCAGTGCTATCGCTGCAGCCGAGCTCGCGCGAGGCGCGCGAGCTGTGGGAAAGTCTCAAGGACAGGGAGCAGAGTGCGAGCAGGAGCGAGGGGAAGGTCTACGGTCTCATGACGAGCAAGCTGCTGTACCGCGAGTACAATGTGGGGCGCCGGCGGCTCTCGACCTACCCGCGTGCGTTCTTCGAGCTGAGCATCGACGGAGTGCGCATGCCGCGTATCGTCTTTGAGCTCTTTGTAGACCGTGCGCCCAAGACGTGCGAAAACTTCCGATGCCTGTGCACAGGCGAGCGCGGCGTCTCCACGAGGGGCACGCGGCTGCACTACAAGGGGACGAAGTTCCACCGCGCGGTGCCGACGGACGACCTGCCGCCCGAGTACATCAACGAGAGTGCGGACGGCACCGGACGCAACTTCGAGATTTGGAAGGGCTTTCTGGTGCAAGGAGGCGATATCAGCCATGGCGACGGCTCAGGCGGCGAGAGTATCTGGGGGGATCCGTTCGAGGACGAGCTGCCGCTCGACTACGTGTGCCACAGCGGCCCTGGGCTGCTCTCGATGGCCGGGAGCTTACCGATGCGCGACAAGGCCTCCGAGGAGATGATGCACGTGCCCCACCGCAACACGTCGCAATTCTTCATCACGACCAATGCTAAGAATGCAGCGCAGGGCGGCAGTGCGATCCGTCATTTTGATGGGCACCACGTGTGCTTTGGGCGCGTCGTCGAGGGCATGTCGACAGTCAACCAGATCCACAAATGCCTCGTCGACCCGACCGCGTTCCATGCGATCGATGAGCGCCACTCGGTCGAGATAGTCGACTGCGGCCATTTGAAGTCCAAAGAGGACGCCGAGCTTGAGCGAGATGAGGCCGAGATCCAAAAGCTCCACCCTGCCTCCAGGATCCTCGACAAGAAGGAGGCTGACGAAGACGAGGCCGTCGAGGTCATCACGCGCGCGACGTGGGCGGTGCTTGGCGCGGGCGACACCGACCGAGCCGCTCCGGCCGCTCAACCGCCAGCCCCGCCGCCCAAGCTGGAGCTGCCCAAGCCCACGCCCAAAGATGACGGCGCCATCACCTCGGCCGAGATCGATGAAGATGCGGATGACTGAAAGGAACTAAAAGAGATCTAGATAGTTCTATAGCGTTACCTCGACTCGGACTCTATCGCGCCTCATTCGATTCGTATTTTGTAAGTGCGGTGATAAGCGCGCGCCACGTTCCGAGCAAGCGAGGTTGAGTAGTAATTATTCGTACTAGCCCGTACCGCCGACCGACGATTTCGAATCCGCGCGCGCGCGGTATTTTCCTCGGCATATTTTCCACAAGAGTCCCTACGCGGCACAAGGCATCAGGGCCGACTGCAGTCCGCGCCCCTTGGTCATGCCGTGTCGGATTAATTGGCAATTGGTGCGGTGCATGTCCCCGGGTCACTCGAGGCGCGAGGGGTCGCGGGTGCTACTGATGAGTTTGAGAACTGCTCGACGTACTTGAATCTTTGGTATGAGGAGCCCATCGCTCCGGCCGACCGTAGCCCTCAATAATCTCGTACGAGTCGACGCGGATTTGGAAGAGGCCGACGCCCTCCGACGCGAGAAAGTTGGCCATGTTCGGATTGCGCGCGAGAAAGCGAGCACTCGCCCACGGGAGCGCGTCCACCTCAGCTTCGGCCGTTACTTCGGCCGCCTGACCGACGGCGGTGACGAGCAATCCGTCTGCGTGGTCCCGGAGGTTGCCGGTGCGGTTGTCCCAGAGCAGCGAGACGGCCGGCCGCTCGCGCATCTGCTGCGCCTTGCGCGCTCCCCCATGCGTTGCGACGACGACGAAGCGCAGGCACGGTGAGATGGCAAAGGCCATGAGGAACGTGGCAGGTCTGAGGTCGGCCGTTGTCGTGGCGAGCACGCACTGCACCTGCGACGTCAGGACGGCATCGATGCGCCCAGCTACGTGCGCGTCCCCTCTCGCACTGGCTTCTGCGGATGGCTCGGGCTTGCGCCTGCGGGCTTCTGGCCGGCCAGCAGGCCTTGACAAGGCGACAAGGCGCTCCATGTCGGACTCGAGCTTCGCAACGCGCTCACGAAGCTTGCGGACCGTCGAGCCCATCTCAGAAGCGTCGCGCAGCATGACGATCGACCCACCACCATCGGCCGTGCGCAGGTCATTTACTGTAAACTCAGCCGTGAACAGCGTCCCATCTGCTCGAAGAGCTGGCGCACGCCGCAGGTGTCGACGGTCGTATTGCTGCTTCACATCAAGCGGTCGTATGTGCCGGACGTGCTTGGGCATGATTAAATCGTTTAGAGACGAGCCCACCGCCTGGCTCGCGGTGATTCCAAACACCTCGCGTGCTCCACAATTCCACGACTGAACCCTTCCGTCGGGGCAAACGTGAATTATTGCGTCCGCAGCCGTCTGCACCGCGTGAAGTGCGAGCGTTGGAGACATGCGGCCATCGGGAATGCAAAGTTGGCTGCTTCTCCGTAGCCAGCGCCTCGAGCAAGATCGGCGGGCGAACGACAACATGAATTTTCCATCCCAGGTCCGGGTCCGATGTGGGAAAATTCGGGTGAAGAAGTTGGTGCAGAGGTGCTACAGTACTGGAACCCCGCCGTGTGGTTTGCCGCGGCGGTGCCCACCAAAGCTGTTCGGACATCAGCGGCGGCACCAGCCATGGGACGCGGTGTAAATCCGAATATCGTAGAGCGCGACGCCAGCGGAATGAAGTTCTTGTGCGTCGTGCGCTTGACAGACCGTGTGTCGGTCGCCCACTACGCTCACCATAGCACGCCCAGCGATCAAATTGAGCACAAGATCAGTCAGGTGCTGCTCGCCAACGCCGCAACGATTCACCCACGGCTATCGGTGGCCGATAAGGAAATTGGCACGATGCACTATGAGACCGATCGGTATGCCATGTACCTCGCCGTGACAATCGCCGACTACCCGCAGCGCATAGCCTTCAAGTGCCTCGCCGAGCTGAAGGAGCGGTGGGCGGACGCCTTTGGCGAAGTGCTGCACAAGGCGGAGCAAGGTGGGCTGAGCAAGGCCGCCAAGCCGGTGATGACCGAGCTATGCACCAAGTACGCCGACGCGGGCTCGATCGACAAGACACTCGGCCTCATCCGGGAGGTTGACAGCGTCAAGGGCATCGTGAGCGAGACCGTGCATCGCCTCCTCAACACGCACGAAAATCTCGAGGTGCTCGAGGACAGATCGGAGCAGCTCAAGGCGCAGACGCAGACTTTCCAGAAGGTCGCTCGAGAGACCAAGAACATCCAGAAAAAGAAGAACAATAAGCTGTGCCGCATCTTCTGTTGCGTGATTCTCTTCGGCATCATAGGGGCGGGATTGCCGCTGGCCATCACGGCAAGCTCACCCTCGAAGATCCTTCGCCTCTGCTGCGTGCCCTGCTACGTGCCCTGCTGCGTGCCCTGCTGCTCGGTCCGCGGAGCTGTGCTGCTCTCTCCTTACTGGACCCTCCCACCTCGTTCACACGTGTTCTCATCGTCGCTCGCAACTGGTCCTTCGCGCAGAACTGGGACACGATCAAAGCGTTCCTCTTGTCCATGTTCCCGCCCGAGGAGCCGGGCAGCGGCGACTTTGGTAGCGGCAGTGGCGAATGGGACTGCGGAAACTGGACGAATGGGACTGACTGGCGACTCGGCAACGTTGATCTATCGAATTATACGGGCAACTGGTCCTGCGCTCAGTATGTACGAGACAGCACTCCCGATGACGACTGGTTCGACTTTTTCGAATGGAGATTTCCGTGGTCAAGCGGGGCTACGGGGTTCGGGCGGTGACCCGCCTCCGACCCATATTCACATGGCATGTACCTACCTCTTGCCTCAGAGTCGACAGAGCCCTGGGCGCAGTTCTTCTCTGCGCGTGAGCGTGTGTCTCCAAGAAAGCTGTGTACGTGCGCGTGTAGAAATAGTGTTAATGCAGGGGTCGACCCAACCAGGATACGCAGGAAACCAGGTCTTGGAGACCTTCCCATGAGACTTCCCGACCCTGTCTCTGTGAGAGACGAACTGTTTCAAACCGAACTCGGTGACCTCCTCCCTGTGAGGTCTGAGTCTCTGCCGTCTGCCCGAGTCTCTGAGAGTGTGTGTAAATTAGAAACAGGACCACACAGTACAGCGGCGCTCATGCAGGCGTGTGTGTGAATTTAAAACAGGACCACTATTAGTACAGCGGCGCTCATGCAGGCGCGTCCCCGGGGGGCGCGCGCGCTGTGTGAATTTAAAACAGGACCACACAGTACAGCGGCGCTCTGTGTGTGTGAAGATATGAGCTCCCCTACGGCTACAGACAAAGAGTGGGCAGGAGCACGGTACGTTGAGATCTGTGGTGATCTGGTGAAGTGAGGATGTTCGGACCGGACGAAACTTTCAGAAAAGCATGCCGTCATCCGTTTTTGTCAAGCAGCCTCTCCATTGCCGCCATCGCCGCCTGCATCGCCGCCCTCCTTCAAGTCAGCCATCAAGAAAGTGCAGATGGCCACCGCCGTCACCTCTCCGCGGATCGCTGCTCAGGTCCTCTCCATCGCAGATGACTCTGATGACGCCGACGACGATGATGGCGTAGTAGCGGTCGTCGTGAATGCGCGTGTCACATCCCTCACCGATAGCGAGGCGCAGGCTCACGCCAGTCTCACCGCAATCCCAAAGGCTGATCAAGGCGCTCAGGCGACAGACGCGGGGGCCGGCGCTGATGGCCTTGGCGGCGGCAGCATCAGCAGGAGAAATAGCTTTGCTATCAGCGACGAAAACGTCACAAATTGGTTCGGGCATGGGCCAGTTGATGCTCCTATTGAGAGTGGCAGTCCGCCAGAGCCACGAACGAGCAATGGCGTGCAGGCACCCACCTGGCTCGCGAGCCTCCTATGGCAGCTGGCCCTGATCGCTGCGTCTTGGTCGCCTCTGAAGGTGTCCTCCAGGATGATAGCAGTACGCACGCTTTGCTGTGCATGCACGTGCACGTGGGCATGTAATGGTCAATACTCTTCGTCCGGCTCGACGCCGCCCGCTACTCTCGAGGCAGTGGCGGCGCTGCCGACACAGGCGGTGGCGGCGCCGACGAAGGTTGAGGCGCTGCCGTCGAAGGCTGTGGCCGTGGCGATCGGCCCGCCCGGCGGGTCGACGATGGCGGCCGATTCGGACGGGCTCAAGAGAGCACCATCCTTTTCACGGCCCCCTCTCGTACATGCCGCTGAGGCGGCCAGGTCGGACGAGCTCAGGAGGGCGCAATCCTTTCAAAGGTCCCCGCTCATACCTGCTGATGAGGCGGCCAGGTCGGACGAGCTCAGGAGGGCGCAATCCTTTCAAAGGTCCCCGCTCGTACATGCCGCTGAGGCGGCCAGGTCGGACGGGCTCAGGAGGGCGCAATCCTTTCAAAGGTCCCCGCTCGTACCTGCTGATGAGGCGCGGCACCTGCCATCGATTCCTGGTATGAATGGGGAACGTGCTCGCAAAACCAGTATACCCGACGGCATGCCTCCGATTCTGAGCCCGGTCGGCCACGAGACAATTTCCCTGGGCTCCGACTCGATGCCAGCGAGGGATGCCAAGTCGTTGGCGAATGCGAAACCCTTCCTCCCTTCGGAGAACTCGATCTCGGAGATGACGAAACCCTTCCTCCCTTCGGAGATCTCGATCTCGGAGAACTCGATCTTGGAGATGACGCCGGCGAGTCATCGTTCGGCCACGACCTCCGACACAGACGCATATTGCTCAGCCAACTCCAACAACACCAGCGCTAAGAACGGCGCCTGCGCCTCCACCAGCGCTCAAGACTACGCATACTACTCGGCCAACTCCAACACGCCCGAACGATTGAGAGCAGCACGTGTGCGTGCCGCAGAGCACGCAGCCGCAGCATTGGTAGCCATTGACCCAGGAGGCCGCGGAAATCTGATGCAACAGATTCAGGAGGCCGCGGAGCCAGCTGCTGTGGAAGCTTCAACAGACTCCGCCGAGGGAATGCCTCCGCCGGTCTCGGCGCTCGGCGCCGAGATCTACTTGCAATCCTACCGCGCGATGAGCCGTGCCGAGGCCGATCTGAGGATCTAGAAATGGGCTGCTGCCGTCGAGCAGCCATCGAGATCTGCCTCGTCATCCCCATTCCCTCCTTCGGCATGGCATGAGTCGAGGGACTTGTGCGCAAGCTTCGCGTGCGATTCAGTGTGTGGACTGTGGCCGGGAGCGCGGACCGGACGACGATCGTCGTACCCTTTTGCATGCTGCGCTTTTCGTCAGCGCAACCGTCTCACAAGACTCTCAGCGGTCGACATCACATCGCAGTGTTGTCCGTGCAGGTCCGCCTCCAACGTGCAGTGCAGTTCTGCCACGCGGCACGCGGTCGGAGATGTGGCGCCTGCGCTGGAGTTCCGCAGTTCGGATTCGGTATATTGTCGTCATTTAGGAACGGTTCCCAATTGTATACAATTTTTGTTAATCGTGGCTCCATTAAGCACCAACCGAACTGTGCAACGCCATGCAGGCGACCCGCCGCGACCGGATACCGTGCCCGCCGGCAGGGTGCATGGCCGCCGACCGGTGCGCGCCCGGTGCGGCTTCGGGCAGGCGGCACGGCAGGGCCCCCCCAAAGCGGCTGCGAACACGTCGACGTTTTTGACCGCAGTGCGGCGGTCGGTAGCTCGGTACAGTACTACTTGTGTCGCTTTCTTCTTCCGGCTCGGCCCCCATCAGCGTCTTCACTCGTCGTCGCTGTCGCACAAGTCAATGGGCGCCTCGGCCTTCGGCCGCTTGCGCGCCAGCGCCTCGCGCGTCTCGCGCTCTCGGACGACAGAGGCGCGCAGTGCGTGCACCTGCTGGCCGCCGCCGTTGCCGCTCGCCGCGAGCGTTTCCGCCTTCTCCCGCAGCGTCGACGCCGCAGCCGGCGTCGCCGCGCACTCGCCGTTGCAGCACGTATCCTCACGCAGTGCCATGAAAAACGAGTCGCGGAAGAAGCACTCGAGAGAGCTCACGATGGGAGCGCCCGGCGCTTCGGTCACGTAGGACTCACCCGCGCGCCAGGTGGTTTCGGAGCTGAAGCTCGTCGCACCCGCCCCGACGGAGACGGAGAGCCCCGATTTGACCATCGTCCTGAGCGCGCAGCCACGTCGCGGGGGGGGTGAGAGGTCGCAAGTGGTGCCGTGTGTGTGGTCGCGTGTGGTCGCGTGTCGTGTGTAATCAGCAGCGTGGGACCACCGGGGAGAACCACGGCAGAGCGATGGCACAGTGATGCACGGGCAACGCAGATAGGAGGAAGCGCACTTCTCGTCGACTCGCAGGCCCATGCGAGGGTCGGCTCTGTCCGAGGTGCTGGTCGTGTCCTGCCCAAGGACGGCGGCCATACCCTGAATGATTTTGATCTCGATCTTGCCGTGCTCCCACGAGGTGACTACTGGGCGGGAGGAGCCGCCCTCGTCGTCATCATCGTTGACGGCAGATGCGCCCGCAAACTTGAAGCGGCGATTAACCATGTGGCCATCCTGCGACTTCGTCCAGTACTTGAAGACGACGCCGCGAGCACCGCCGCGGCTTGTCTGGCGTGCCGGGTCGAGAAAATAGCGGCCTGTTCGCTGCCCATCAATGTAGCATTCCACCAGGAAAAGCCCATCAAAGCTGGAATAGTCCACTGCCACTTCAAACTCTTCGCCCGGCGCTGCGGTGATCACCTTGCGCCCGTCGATTGAATGCTCCTTGATGGCTTTACCGTTGATGCGCACCTCGAAGCTCCAGTCACCACGGCAAGGCATGGGTTTTGGGAGCTGAGTAAGTGGGTGCTGGGTAAGTGGGTGCGGTGACACTTGCGTCGGCCCGGCCTTTTTGGCGGGAGCTCCGAACGCAAGAAACCTGGATACACACAGGGGGGGAGGTGCTGGGGGTCGTCGCGTGTGTTAGAATTCACAGAATCGAGAATGTGGTGCAATGGGTCCCGATTCGCGATTGCCGAAGGATGACGACGCGCACCGATCTCAATAAACCACAAAACCACACGACACACTCAGCACACACTCACACCCACTGCGCCCCGCGGCGTGAGTCCACAAACTGACACTGATCCGCCCGACGAGCCATGAGCACGACGCGACGACGACAAACCGAAGTAGGACGAGAGAGAGCAGAGTGAGGCGACGCCGACATGAACGTCCAAGCACTGTATGATTGTCTCAAGAGAGTCGGGCAGGTGCCGCGCCCGGAGAGACCGCGGAGCTCGCTAATAGCTCGGTGGCGGTTCACGCGACGAGGAGCCGCTACGTGGCGGAAACGACGGCAACGGCGGCGGCGGCGGTGGCGGCGGCGGCGGAGGAGGAGGAGGAGGAGGAGGAGGAGGCAGTGCCACTCAGGAAGCAGAGAGCTTCGCGAGCTGCTCAGGGAGGCTTGACCTCGACGACATCATCGCCTCATTCTCGGCGATGATGCGCAGCGACGCCAGATTGTACCCCACACGCACCCCCTCGGCCTCTGGCGCCTCGAGGAGCGTCAGCAGGTGGCGCGCCGATGCGATCGTCTCCGAATGGCCGCTCCCATATCGTGCTGTGCACGCATGCAACTCCTCTCGGAGTAGCTTAGCGGCGCCTTCGAGGTCACCACGCTCCTCGAGCAAGATGCCGAGGTTGTACAGTGAGCTGAGTGTGTCCGGATGCTCGTCGCCGAGCTCCTCGCGGCAGCTCGCCAGCGCCTCCCGCAGCAATGGCTCCGCGCCCTCAAGGTCGCCTCGAGCTTTGAGGAGAGTGCCCAAGTTATTGAGCGAGGTGATCGTGCGCGGGTGGCGGTTACCCAACGTGGCACGGCGCGCGGCGAGCGCTTCGCGGTAGAGGGCCGAGGCACCCTCGAGCTCGCCCGTCTCCTGCAGCAGCGACGCCAGGTTGTTGATCGAGATCAGCGTGTCCGGGTGCATGTCGCCGAGCGCCGTCCGACGCGCAGCCAGGGCCTCTCGATACAGAGCGGCTGCTGCGTCCACGTCCCCTAGGGCCTGCATGAGGCCGCCCAGGTTGTTGATCGAGATGAGCGTGTCATTGTGCGTGTCGCCGAGCAGACGGCGGCTCGCCGCCAGCGCCTCCACGTACAGCGGCCGCGCCGCCTCGAGCTCGCCGCGCGTGTGCAGCAGCATTGCGAGCAGATACAGCGAGGCAAGCGTCATGTGGTGGTCGTCGCCGAGGGTCTTGCGCGCGCCGTCAAGCGCCTCGCGATAGAGCTTCTCGGCCTCCTCCAGCTCGCCCGCGTTCTTGTACAACGAGCCCAGATTGGTCATGCTCACGAGCGTGTGCTGGTGCATCGGGCCAAACGTCTCCCTGCTCGCGTCCAGCGCCTCACACAGCAGCTGTCCGGCCTCCTCGAGCTCGTCCTGCGCCAGCAGGAGCATCGCCAGATTGTTGATTGAGGTGAGTGTATCCTCGTGCCGGTCGCCGAGTTTCTCGCGGCACTGCGCGAGCGCCTCACGGTACAGAACCGCCGCCGTCTCCAAGGCGTCCGCATCCATCTGCGCTGGCTGCAGCCGCACCGACTTTGGCCGCTCTGGTCGCGAGAGCGGTTGCGGCTGTGCAAAGGCTGGCATGAAATGCTGCATCGTCGCACGCATCGGCGACGCGGGCCGCGCTGTGCCCTGGTAGGACCAGGTCATCTTGATCGGCATTCGGAAGAGATGGCGACGATTTTCGGCCTTCGCTCGGCGACCAACATCATGTCCAAACGCAGGGAATTCAATTCGCGCGCGTCGTGACGGGCCTGTGCCGCTGCAGGTTGGTTTTGGGCTTCCTTGTTAACAGTGTGAAACAGGACACAGTGAAGACCAGCAACCGAATCTTAGTTGGTTTTTATTTTAAAGCGGTCCACGGGGCGCGGGGCCTATTCGGCATTCGTGGCCACCGATCTCACCTTCCAGTTTGAGATCGCAATGGCAATCGTGGGAAGCCGCGCCGCGCCGCGCCGCGGAGAGAGCAGAGAGCGCTCCGGAGAGCGCGAGGTTTGGGACCGTGGCGTAGTCCGTGGGATGAGGGCACCGTCGCGTGCGCCGATGCTGCTGCTGCTCCCAAGACCGCTGCGGCGCGCTGCGCGCAGACGGAACGCGCGCGCCGAGTGCTGCCGCCACAGGCGCAGCGCAGTGCGCGCCCACTCTCGCCTGGCGAGTGACTCAACCACGAAGCGTCTAGCACGCTCGCTGACGCCGGGGTTGCCGTCGAGGATGATGGCCGTGCACGCGCATAGCCCCCATTGCTGCAGTACCTTTGCGAGCGCCACCGCGCCAGCCTTCCCGATCGTATTCCTGTACAGGTGCAAGCGGCGCAACTCGGGCAGCGCGCCCGGCGCCTGGCACGCAGCACTCAGCGCAAGGCAGCCATTCGTCCCGATGCGGTTGCCGCCAAGGTAGAGGGAGCGCACAGTGCGAAGCGCACCCTTGGCCACCTCGTTTGCGAGGGCCGTAGCACCATCATCTCCCATGGAATTGCCAAACAGATTGAGCTCGGTCAGCGCGCCGAGCGCCTGCTGCCATGATCGGCTAGCGGCCGCGAGCACGGCGACGCCCTCGGCTCCGATGCGGTTGCTCCCGAGCGAGAGTGTCGTGAGCGTGCGCAGCGCGCCTTGCTCGGCGGCTCCAGCGAGCGCAGCCGCTGCCCGATTCGTGAGAGCATTGCCATCCAGACTCATCACCTGGACGCGGTTGGCCAGGCGGCCGTGACGCGAGGCGGTTGCTGCTATGCTCGTGCACAGCTGCTCGACGGCGGCATCACGTAGCCCTGCGACGCGCGGCAGTTTGAGCTCCTGCAGCCGTGGACACCAGCGGAGGGTCTCGCCGAGCAGCTTGGCCGTCACCTTATCAAGAGGCTGCGATGCATTCAATGAGAGCACGTCGAGCGCCGCGAGGAGGCAGGAGGCCTGCTTCCGGTACAGGCTGCGCACGAGCTTGACGTCGGCCTTGCGCTCAAATGTTGTCTTCTCAAGCATCGCATCGAACGTGTCCGGGTCGATGAGCGCCCAGGACGGCGCTTGGCCTTCGGACCTGTCCACGTCAAGAACGAGTTGCCACGTGGCACACTGCGGATCGCGCCGTGGCCTGCAGAAGTGCGAGAGCGCCGCGGCAGCGCGCTCGTACGTGCACCAGCCGGACTTGTCGTATGGGCGCCTCTTGCGTGCCTTGGGCGCCGACGCCGGCATTCTCGAGAGAAGCAACACTACCGTGCCTTGGTGCCCATACCACAGGTCCATGTCCTGCCGTGCTGACTCGAAGCGCGCGTGCTCCATGGATGTGCGCTTGCCTGTCTTCGGCTCGGGCTGGTCAAGTGAGAGCCAGTCCCAGAAGACGCCCACGTCGCTGAAGCCGGGTCGACCGTCGGGCGCGGGCGCGCGGTACTTTGTGCACTCCACCTCGAGCACGGCCGCAATCGCCTTCAGCTGCTCACCCGTGGGGTCGGCATGCTCGGTACGCACCCAGCAAGCTGATACGGCGACGATGGGCACGAGGCCGTCGAAGCTGGGCGAGGTGAGCATGTTCGAGGCGTTCGCGTGGATGGCGCGCAGCGCGGGCACCGGCATGAAAGCGAGATCGGGCAGCTCCTGCCGCCGTGGCACGACCGCGGATTCTTTTGCGACCGCGACTAGGTAAGAGGCGCGCACTAGCCGCACGGTGCCGCTCTCGAGCACGCGCCACAGCTCGGCGGTGCCCCGGTAGCGATCGACAGGCACGATGTTCGCAGCGCGTTCGTCAGAAGCGTGCTCCGCGCGGCGTGCCTCACCCTTCCAAGACTCCCACCATACGACCGGATCGTCCGTGTTGGCTTCAGAGATGGAGGACTCCGCCTCATCGTCCACATCGTCGTCATCGTCGTCCTCATCCTTGCGCGGCATGATCGCGAAGCTTCCTCCCCTTGGCGGGGCCGTTCATTCTATTCATGTACTTCATCGCTCGTCAAATCCTCGAATTCACACCAACTTCACACCACACGTAAACAGCAGGAGCGAGATGCTGAGAAGGACCCTCGAAATGAAACACATGCGGACGGAGAGCTGAGAAAATTCACAACTCAAAGTCACAAACACATACAACGCAAGCTCAAACGTGAAAGGCACCACCTCGTACACGTTCACACTCGCTTCATTCTCATGCTCGCAAGGTGGAACGCATACCGCGCTCACCACGGTTCAGAGTCGCCATACTCCGGCGTCCGGTTCAACCCCGGGTCTGAACCCGTGCAACAACGCCCCACACGCACAGTAGTCGCACACGACTGCGTTCACATCTAAGATGTACAACACAGGGGTGTCATACGAACAAATTGACGGATGGCAACCCGCGTGAAATGCCGGCCGGGACCATAGGAAGACCTTCCCCGTGGACACGGAAAAGAGTTTCGTCAAGTCCCGAAACTTTCGCCAGGAAATAATGCCGACTTTGTTGCTGCTCGCAGCTGTGGCCATGACCATGCCCGCCACGAGCCCAACTGGCGTGGCGAATCGACTGTGGCAGTGGCGTGGTTTCCAAATCCGCTACCAATGCCTCAACGAAGAAGCGACAGGGCCGGCTTGTCTGCTCGTGCACGGCCTTTTTGTAAACGCTGACCATTGGAGACGAAATCTCCCAGTGCTCGCCGATGCCGGATTTCGCGTGTACGCGATTGACCTTCTCGGATCTGGCTACAGCAGCAAGCCTTACCCGACCTCGAGCGAGGCGCGTGCCGCCAGTGGTGAAAACGGGCGGCCGCTGGGCGCGCCTGAGCAGGTCATCGGCAGTGCAAGCGGCCAGGAGCTGCTGCCGAGGCCCGTGCCGCTCGCACATCCCGTTGAGGGCAGCGTGTACAACTTCTACACATGGGCCGAGCAGCTCGCCGACTTCACGTCGGAAGTGATCGGCGCGGAGGGCGGCGCTACCCTCGTGGCCAACTCGATCGGCACGATCAGTGCGCTGCAGGCGGCCATCGATCGGCCCGAGCTGTTCCGGGGCGTGTTCGTGGTGAATCCCAACTTTCGCGAGTTGCACGCCGCTGAGCAGCCCGGCTGGCTGCGCCCGTTGGCCATGCCCCTGATCGGTGCCGTGCAGCGCACGCTGCGCGAGCGAGGCCAGCCTCTGTTCGACCTGTTGGCCAACCCATCGACTGTGAAGACCATCCTCAAGGAACCCTACCACGACGATGCGCAAGTGACGGACGAGCTGGTCGACGTGCTCCTCGCACCGCTGCTCAGCAAGGGCGCCGCCGACGTCGTCTTCGACACGCTCTCCTATTCTGCAGGCCCTCTGCCCGAGCCTTTGCTGTCTGACGAGCGCCTTGCGGCCCCCGTGATGGTATTATTTGGAGAGGAGGACCCGTGGACGCCGCCCGCACGCGTGCGCGCCCTCGAGCGCTACCGCTCTGTCCGGGGCGTCATCGGCCTTCCGGGCGTTGGACATTGCCCGCACGACGAGGCGCCTGAGCTCGTCAACCCGCTCATCATCGACTTCGTCAGGCGGGTCGCGTCGTGAGTCTCGAATGATTATGAACACTGCGTGCACGCCTGTTTTTCCTGGGCGACCCGCCCTCGAGCCTCGTTACGTGAGACGTGGACACTGCCATTCGGCGTGTTTTATACTTTTACTGTAACTAACTTAGAGGCCTCCTTACACGAATGAGTATGATAACACACGGAGTGGAGTCATGTTTTATGCGTATACAATCATACCGGCGTCGCCTGGGCTCCCGCGCCCGCCGGCATCGCGTCGGGTCTGAAGGGGCACAGCACACCGGGTGTGGAGGAGCAAGACGAACGCAAGACTCCCGACGGCTTCGTGCGCTCTCGAGGGCCGCTCACTCCTCCAGGTTGATGTTCTTCCCAAATCGACCTGAGAGCACACAAAAGAGTGGCGCAAGGCAGGGCTTGTCAGCACAAGAGGCGCACCCACGCGAACGGCGCGTGACGGTGGGGACCCGCCATCGAGATGCGCACCGTAGAGTTTCCCCTTGAGGTCGGCCAAAGTCTCCCTGATGGTCAGCAGCTCTGCCTTGTGGCTGTCGATCTGCTCCTGCACCTCCGATTTCTGCTTTTCGAGCATCTCGTCCGTCGAATCCTTGGACAACTCGAAGAAGCACTCGCCAAACAAGTACCTGCGGCAATGGTGGCAGCGGCAGAGCCTCATGATGAGACTGCTGAAGTGATAGCTCAAGGCGCGATGGCGAGACAGTCGGCCGGGGCGCACCTGACTGGCACGTCGTCGTCGGCGAGGATGATCTCGTTGGACGCATCGTCGAGGAGCTCATACTTTGACTGTGCCGCCTTGAGCTCGTCCTCGATATCGTGCATGCGACCATTGAGCCTCCCAAACTGGTTGATGCAGTCCTGGTCCTCACGCCGGACCTCGACGTCCTTATCTTCGTTCCTGCGCGCGTGGGAAAGTCACGAGCGTGAGAACTGGTGGTGATGTGGGAGTGCGCGCGCGGGGAACCAACGTCGGTCGTACGTCGACATGGAGCTCCTCTGCTGTGAATTCACGCCTTTTATGGGGTCTTGGCGGGAGTCTTGAAAGTCTGCAGTGCTGGGCATCCCAGTCCCGCTCGCGCAGAGCTCGGTCAGTGCATCGGCCTCTCCTCGCCTCATGGCTCTCGCGCGTTAGCGTGAACAGAGGCAGTGCGGAGCGGGGAGCGGAGCGAGCATGGGCCCCGATACGGGGCAGACGAGAGTAAATTTTGCGTCGGGTAGCAAACGGGAACCGCCTCGCTAACTTCTCCTCGCTCTATAGAACATCCCATTGAGAACATCCGCACCGAAAAGAATGGCAGTGATCGAACACCTGCTCTACAAAACAGCCCCGGGGAGCACGCCATCCTCGAGACAAAACGTTGTAACTGCCTCTCTCATGTTTCTGTTAGTCCGCGCGCGAGCACGAGCGCGCCCACCAACCCCACGAGGCCGGCAACACCGCACTCGACGCCCAAGACGCCCGGCAGGGCGTCGCCCACGAGGCCGAGTAGAAAGGGCGCGAGGATGTACGCACCGTCCCCGACCGCTCGCGGCAGCGCGAGCGCGGTCGCCTCGGAACCCTTGGGCGCAAGTTCTTGCCCGATGGCCGTGAGCGCCGGACCGAGCGCCGTGACCCCAAGTGACCAGAGGAGAATAAGGGCGCTGAATACGAGGCCCGCGTCGAATGGCGGCCCTTCCTCGAGAGCGCCAGCCACCCGCGCCTTGTTGAGCACCAGTGGCACCGCCATCAGGCCGAGCGCCGAGATGGTGGCCGCTCCCACGGCGACGCTGCGAGCGCCTTGTCGATCAGCAAGCCAACCCCCGAGGGGTGCGCCGACAAGCCCAGTCAGCGCGGCGGCGGAGAGCAGCGAGCCAGCGGCGAGGGCGCCGCCGGGGAGGAGTGCCGCGGCGAGCAGCGGCACGCTCGTCACCTTCGCTGCGAAGCCTACCTGCAGGCCCACTTGGCAGGCCGCGAGACCTCGCCACTCATCGCGCTGAGCGAGCGTTGCCCACAACTCCGTACTGCCTTCGCCCTCGGCCTCGCCGCCCACCGGAGATGCGATGGCGCCGCTCGCGCGCGAGCGGCGCGCGAGCGGCGCGCGCGCAGGCAGCGCCGCGGTGTCGAGCGTCTCAGGCAGCAGCGCGTACAGGCCAAGGGTGACGAGAGCGGCAGCAACGACGCAGAGGAACGCGGCGCGTGGGCCATAGGCCTCGACCGCATAGCCGCCGAGCGGGGAGCCGACGGCGATGCCGAGGGCGCAGACGGCCTGCTGCGCGGCGGCCAGCTCGCCACGGTATTTGGGCGCGCGGGATGCCAGGTCGGCCAAATATCCGCGTTCGCCGCACTCCGAAACGCACCGGCCGGCCCCAAGCCCGAGCCTCGCGAGCACGAGCACCGGAAGCTCAGTAGCGAGCGCGGTGGCGAGGTCGCTCAGCGCGATGAGGCCCATTCCGGCCATCATCGCCGGCTTGCGGGCTTCGTCCGCGAAGCCTCCAGATGGGCGTGCGAGGACCAGCAGCGCAATCGCAGGCGCGCCGATGACTATCCCGTTGGCGGCATTCGAGAGCCCGAAGCTCTCCTTTGCGAACAAGGGCAGCGTGGGGATCACGGCACCCACGCCTATGAATAGAATGAATTGTGCTAGCAGCAGCAATGCAAAAGGGACAAAGGTGTCACGCGGCAAGCCGAAGACTGCACCGCTAGCATGGGGCACGGTGGCACGGGCTGCAGAGCGCTGAACAATCCTACATCCTATGGCAGGTGATCTGGAGGCTGTGGTCCAATGTCGTACTGCTGGCGTGGTCCTAAATGCTGCGTTGCACGTCGCGACCACTGCGAGCAGAAGAGAGACACGCACGCGCATGGCGCGCCGGTAGTCTTGTTCGGACTGTGAACAGCACGCGTCCGCTTGCGCGTCCGTTCATGTTAATGAGCCATTTCCGGCTCCGATTTAACGATTTTTGAACGAAAAATAGCCGTCTGAACTCTGATGGCAAATTAATGTGAACAGAACGGCGGGGTGTTGGTGTTCACCACCCTCGAACCCTGCACCCACCGAGGGTTCGAGGGTCCCCTCTTCGTCGGACTTCCAACTCAGGAATTCTTGACCTGTGAACACTTCAATGCAATAGCTCGTAAGTAGCTCGAAATTTGAGAATTGCGTCCCGTGGCACAGTGATGAATGCATGAATCGACAGAGAGAGACACGCGGGTACAAGAACCTAAAAATGCTGATGGGGAAGTCCTTGCCGCGCACTAAGCCGCGGGATCCTCTGCGGGCGGCAACCAGTCGATGCCGCTGATGTCGGAAGCGGAGCTGGCATCGGATGCCGCCGAGTTACGGCGCGCGTGTTTCGAGGGCAGCGGCGAGAGGTCGCACCAGCGCCAGTTCTGGCAGCAGTGCTCGAGGCGCGCGACCAGCTGGCCGCCGCGCCGGATGCGATACTTGCTTGCCATCGTCGCGCAGCGAGGCCGTGGCTGCGGACTCTCGAGAGGCTGCAACAGCTGCGCACGCCGCTGGCGCGCGTACTCCCAGCGCTCCGGCCGCTTGAGCCTATGGTATACGTCCGCCCGATACAGCGCTTGACTGCCACGCGCAACGACGTACTCGGAGAGCGTGAGATGAACTAGCGTGAGCGACTCGTTGCGCATCGCCCGGTAAAGCAGATGCATGTAGTACACGTCCTCGGTGAGAACATTGTTCGCCGGGTGGTTCGGATGCGATGTTTTGAGCTCCTTATTATAGTAGGGGTGCATGATCGCGCGACGCGCCCGCGGCCCGAGTGCATAGGCCTCATCGCCGCAGCAGTCGAAGAGTGTGACGAGCCGTTGCACCATCGGGCGCGAGTAGCCGAGGAAGTGGCCCTTGGCGTACGGAAATGGGCCGACGGCCTGTGGCCGCAGGCACTCCTGCTTGCTGCGACTAAGCATCGCGATTGTGCTCACGTTCCGCGCAGACTCCTGTGCAAGCTCCCAGCGTCGGCTCGAGTACGCGAAACAAGTCGAGATCATGGCGACCGGATCCCACATGAACCACTCCTCGACGTTGCCGAACACGAGCGAGGGTAATCGTGCGAACGGCGCCATGCGCGCGGCGATCAGCGTCGCGTTGAAGAGCGTGTCGTCGTCGGCCAGCACGACGAGCAGAGGCGTGTCCTTGCGTGCGGCGGCCGTGCGCAGGAATCGATTGCTCAAAAGGTACTTTTCGAGGCCATACGTCTTCTTTGCCCGCCGCGCCGCGGGCAAGTCGAAGAGCCACACATCACTACGATTGCGATCAACATCGGCTTGGTCCTGTGCCATCACAAAGCGCAGGGTAATGGCCGTCGACGCCGCCGATGACGAGGCCGCTGCACCGGCCTTAGTGTCAGCCGAAGATGGGCTGATGACGCCGCTGGTACCTACGCCTGCGCAGAGCTCGCGAATGGCCTCACGACGCTGCAGCGCGACAGCGTGTCGGTGGCTAGGCACGCCGACGAGCATCGCAATTCCACCCTTTTCGCCCAATTCACGGTCTCTTCACGCCAGGTGAATTGGATGTTACTACTCGAGAGGGAACGACGACGAGCGAACCGTCACCAACCGCGACTCTCCGCATGCGGGTCCGCATGACCGCAAACGCGCGCACGACGTTATGTCAGCGTACACGGAACAGTAGGGACTGCGGCTTCCCGCTCACTGTCTTCGTGTGTACATGGGAGGTCGTTTCTCAGCACCGCGTGTGCAGCACGACACGGAATTTCTGTTACAAAACTCAAACTTCAATGTATGTCTACACGTCCGCACGAGTGCCGACGACGACGGCCGCACAACCATGATGTCTCCGCCGGCCGTGCACCGCGTCTCGAAGGGGACCTTCCACGCGGCGCGTCATTCGGTGCTCGATGAGATCGTCTTCAACCGCGACTTTGACAAGTCGCGCTCATCCTCGATCAACCGCGGTCGCGACACGTGGACCTTTCAACCCAGTTACTCGGGCTTCCAGTCGCTGGCGCTGCAGATGCGGCCCGATCAGTCGATCGGACGCCTACCGGCCATGATGATGGATGGCACGGTGTCTAGCCACGCCTCCTTGCCGCAGATCGTCGCGCACGGCTCGAGGGCGAGCAGCATCCAAATCAAGCACAATCCAGCTCTCTGCGGGTTCGTGACCGAGAAGGTCACGAAACTTCCGTTTGCGCCCGGGCTGCGTCCGGACGCGAACTTCGGGCGGCTGAAAAACCACGTTGAGCTGCGCAACCACGAGAGCGACCTCATCATCAACCTCAACACGCCCAACCAGTACCCGCCCTCCCCATTCACACCAATGTTTCGGCCGCTCGGCTCCGTCCAGCCGAACGTGCAGCCTCCGGGACGGCCAGTCACCACTCATCAGCCCGGCCGTCATCGCTTCTTCATGTCCGACATCACGCCCAAAATTGGCTCGGTGTAAATGTATCTACGGTGTCGCTTTCTCTCTCTCCGGTGTCGCGGCAGCGTCCGGAGAGAGAGAAAGCGCAGCGTCCCGTACCACACCACAGGTCGCTCGTGCCGACGCGTGCGCCTGCGCTTGCATCCTCCGAGTCGGCACTCCAGTATCAATACAGTGTCCCTTGCGCAGATATTGTTCTCTCAGGTGGCTGTGACATGTTTCGTGTTTCCTTCGCGCGCGCGAGGGAGTAGGCTCGTGATTCGCTCTTCATGTGTGTGTGTGTCCCGGGCTCCGCTCTGTGACCTCTTTGAGAGAGTCTGAGCTGGATGTAACGACGGAGGACTGGGAGGACCGAAACAGCCATCACGGTGCGGGTTCTATCTACAGAAATGCGTCGCGCCTCGCGCTCGCGCGTTCCAGCTCTGTGTGAAACGGCTGTGAGCCGGAGCTTGCGGTTTCAACCTGGCCTTCTCGGGAATGCAGGGAAGGCACCAACTCAAAGTTGAAATCCCGAGATGGAACCAAATAACAGTTGAAAAGGTCGTGTGCCTGGGACGGGGACCAAGGATGGCTTTGGACTCGCTCCGTGAGAATGCCGCGGACCGAGCCGCTGTATACTTTGGTGAGCAGCAGTTGAGCACACCGTACAGTGATAGAAGAGTAGCTGTGCAAATTCTGGAGCAGCTCCGAGACGCACCGGAGCACGAAGAAGACCTGCGGCGGCGGGCCCACGAGTTGATCCTCGGTGCGGCGGCTGAGAACCCGCCGGCTGGTCTCAGTATCGATCCAAAGGAAGCCAAGGAGCTCGCCGCGTGGATGCACGATTTTCTTCCGGAGCCGCACGTGCTGCACTTGTGCAACTTTGCACGGACTGGCCGTGGGCTTGCCTCCGGCCCGGCAGGCCTCGAGGCGGGCGAGGTGGCGCTGCGTATTCCGGAGGAGCTCGTGCTGACGGCCGACCATGCGCGTATGCACGCGCTTGCCGGCCCATGTCTGGCGCACTGCGGCGCTGAGGTCCATGAGGACGTGCTGCTCTCTTTCGCGCTTCTTCTCGAGACGAGGCCGGCGTGGGTGAGGTATCGCACGATGATGCCTAAAAGGCCGCCGTGCGCATTGATGTGGACGCCGGCGCAGCTGCAGCGGATGTGTGGCACCCCGTTGGCTGGCCAAACTGAGGCATTGCGCGACGCTCTTATCGAGCAGCACAAGGTGCTCCTCAACCTCCTCCAGAGGGCCTTTGTCACCGAGCCGCAGCTCGAGCATCAGATGAATTGGGATCACTTCATTTGGGCCTACTGCATCGTCGAGAGCCGCGGTGTCCGCCTAGCGCTCGGGCCGCCAGGGAGCGAGAAGTGCACGTGCCTGGTGCCCATCCTCGACATGTGTAATCACTCGCCCTCCGCAGCTCTCGGATGGCCCGCACGCGCCGCAGCCGAAAGTGGCGCCGTAGCGGGCGCCCCCGATGGAACTGCGGCAGCCGTCAGCTCGAGCGCCGTCGCCGCTATGGGCATCTCGACCTTAACGGCCGGAGCGATCGGTTCAGGCGGCGTGCTCGAGGTGCGCACGCTGCGCCCCCTCGCGCCAGGCGAGGAGGCATGCCTCTATTACGGTCCGCTCGCCTGCTTACAGACGCTCCAACACTATGGTTTCATCGACGCGCCGATGCTCGCACACGAGGTCACGCAGATTGACCTCGAATATCCGGACGAGGAAGAGGAGGACGCGGTGGGTGCGGCGGCGCTGCACGCACTGCGTGCTCGGCTGCTAGCAGAGCACGGCCTGTCCACCTCGCCCCACTTTCTGCGCGCGCACGGCGAGATCGCCCCGAGATTGCTCCGAGCGCTTCGCATACTGACCATGGGAGCTGCGGACTTGAGAGCCTGTGCGGCACTGGATCCTGAGCTGCGGGCGAGCGCACTCGAAAATGCCTCGGGGATGACCGACGCGGCGGGCGCGCTCAGGTCCATTGCAGAGGGTATGGCCGAATCGCTTGTGATGGCCGCGGCGGCAAGCGCGGAGGCGGCAGCGGCGGAGGGCGAGGGCGCCGTGCCAGGCGCTGTGCCCGACGCTGACGTGGATGCCGCCATCGAATCGTACCTCGGCTTCCAGCGCCGCGTTCTTTGGCACACTCTGGGCGCGGCGGATGCGCTCGAGGCTGGCCATGGCGCACACGATGAGGCAGCAGGGGAGGTGGACGAGGACGAGGGTGCAGAGGAGGAGGACGACGACGACAACGATGACGATGACGACGAGCTCGAAGTCAAAAATACTGTTGGCAAGGAGCCTGCGGCAACTGCCGATAGAGTCGGGAAGAAGCGTGCGTATGAGGATCGTCAGGCTGCTGCACGGAGTTCACAAGCCAAGGGTTTTTAATTGAGCCGACTATAGAGACAATGGTTCATCAAGGTATTTTCACAGCAAAAAGGTATTTTCACAGCCCATTCTCAACGAAATCGGCATGTGGCTCTCGGCCTCACAAGCACGAGTCACACACTGAACACGAACGTTGCACGGGTCCGCGCATGCTGCGGTCATCGCTGGGACCCAGATCAACGATACTACGTTCGTCGACGCTCTCTTCCTGTGCACGACTTTTGTGCTCGCGACCGTATGCTCTCATGGTGACGGTGAACGTCAGCCCTGAAAAGAAGGATGAGTTCCTCGCAATCATGGCCGCCGATGCCGTCGGTACACGTAACGAAGCTGAAAATCTGCGCTTCGACCTATTGGCCGACGAACAAGACAGCTCAAAGTTCTATCTGTACTCCGTTTACAAAAGCAAGCAAGGCCTGGATGCCCACCGCAAAACGCCACACTATAAAGCGTGGAACGACTTTCGTGCCTCGGGCGGTGTTGTGAGCCAGGAGGCCTCTAAGGCGTATGCCATCGAGTGGACGGGCTAAATCGTTTGAACCTACTCGAATACGCCAAAATTTCGTCACGCACTGAGGACTATGGCGAACAGCCGCACCTGGCGCCCAAGGGCCTATGGTCGTTTCGTGTGAATACAGGATTCTCTCAGTGCTATAAATCACCGCGAGAAAGCTCCTTCGTAGAATTCGACACGATTCACACCTACAGGCCGTGAATGTTTACGTATCTTTTGTGCGTGGAGATGGAGATTTCTCTGGCAAAGAGGACGGCTGCGGGGCGGCGGGGTGCCCTCTCCGCCGGCTTGAAGGAGGCGCAAAAAGAAAAAGCCAGTGCCAAAGCGACCGTGTCACTCGATGACCTTTCAGATGATGACGACGAGACCAACCAATTGTGTGCCGCTTGCCTGAGCGGCCGTGTGCCCGTCGTGCGTAAGGCGCTGAAAGCGACATGCACAGACGTTAACGCTGTGGGCAGTCAGGGTACGACACCACTCTTCATCGCAAGTCAAGGGGGCCACAGCGAGATTGTCTCAATCCTACTCGCGGCGCAGGCGGATCCCTCGCAGGCCTGTTTTGGCGGCGCCACTCCGCTTTACATGGCGAGCTCGCGCAACCACGCCGAGGTCGTGCGGCTGCTCGTGCGTGCCGGCGCTCCCGTGGACGCCCTCGCCAACGGCTACTACACGCCACTGCTGGCAGCCGTGTCACACGGCTGCGATGAGGCGGCACGCACTCTACTCGCCGAGGGCGCGGACGTGAACGTTCGCTCGGACAAGTGGGGTACCTATGTGCATGCGGCGGCCAAGAGCGGCAAGGTGGACATGCTCAAGATACTCATCGCCTTCGATGCCGATCTCGAGGCGCTGTTTGATGGACTCGCGGCGCAGGCGCTCGCGGAGCGTCGCGGACACACTGAGGCGGCCAACCTGTTGCGTAAGGCCATTGAGCGCCGCGCGCAGCGTGTGGCGGCGCAGGAGCTGGCTCGCGATGCGGCGCACGCAGTTTGCGACAACTCGACCCCCGAAGCACTTGCTGCCGCCTACGCCGAGGCCGTCGAGCGCCGTGATGCAGAACGCTCGTCGAATGCGTTGAACGCAGCCGCCTCTGAGCTCGAGGGCGCTTCAGCGCTGACGCCCGAGGAGGCGGAGGCAGCGCGGCTGGCGGCCGAGAAGAAGGCCCAGAAGCGTGCGAGGCAGAAGGCGCGCAAGCAGGAGGAGGCGGCGGAGGCGGCGCTGACGGCCGAGGCGGCAGCGGCCGCAGCTGCTGCGTCGACAGCAGCCGCGGCCTCTGCGACGCCGGGCTACAACAGCAGCCTCGGCGATGCGGCGGTGATGAGCGCTAGTCCCTCCCTCAAGTCACCGTTGCAGCACGCGCGTGCCGCAGAGGGCGAGTATACCACACGCGCCTCGCCGCCGATGTCCGTGGATGACATGCGCCGCGCAGACGTGCGGCTTGCGGAACGCACCCTAGCGGAACTCTCGATGGGTGCGGCGAGGAGACTGGCGCACAGCGTGGCCGTCGAGGAGGTCGCGTCTGGGCTGCACAAGGAGGAGGTGCAGAACCAGCTGCGGATGCTGGCCGGCGGCGCCGCACGGCGCGAGGCCGCGGCGCATGCTGTAGAGGAGGTGGTGGCTGCGGCTCAGAAGGACGAGAAGAGAAGCAAGCTACGCGCCCTCGTGGGCGCGGCGATGCGGCGCGACGCGACGACGCAGGCGCTCGCCATCCGAGCGAGGCTCGAGGGAGGTGAGGACGCCGAAGAGGCAGAAGAGACGCCGTCCGTGGCGCCGGCGGAGGACTCCGAGCCACAGCGAGCTGGTGGCTGTGTGGACGTCTCTTGATGTCTTGAACACGTTACTTGCGGCACGCAGCACGGCCACCGTGCAGACCCATTTTGAGTTTTGTTGGTTTTCCAAGAGTAGCCTTGGGTCTCGTGGTCGAATGCTGTCGTGCTCGGCGAAGACAAGACTGACCCGAAGCCATTGTGAAGCTCTTCGAAAAGATAGACGAAGACAACTAGCGGTTGCATTGAGCCGTCAGAGTCGTGCTCGCCGCAGAGCTGAAGGAACCGTGAACACTCGAATAAAAGTGGAAGGAAAGAAGGCGGCTGAGTTGCTCGAAAAGCAGGTCAACGAAAAGCGCCGCGCTTCCACAAAAGATTCGAGAGTCTCCGCCGGTTCTTTGTTCTCTGGTAGGAACCTATGTGCATGCAAAGGGAGCGACGAAAAAAAAATAACAGGAAGGAATCCTAGAGAGCTTCATCCAAATGGTCACGGTCGAGCAATGCTTGGAGCATGGCTCATGGCATCCCGCGTCGGGAAAGCATGCCATGCGAAACCTTTCCATTCTTCTCTCCAAGGAATCCAAGTACTTGTGCAGCGATCGGCGGCAGGAGCGTCTCAGCCTCCAACGGCACCAGTGGACGGGTGACTCAAACGAGTGTGCACAGCTTCTCATCGACCCACTCTCACCTGAGCTGCGGCTCGGTAATCTTACAGCTGGAGACAAGAGGCTCGGCACGAGCCTGGCAATCGCTCCCGTCCACATCGCCTTCCTCGGCGACTCCGTTGGCGCTCAGGCGATTGCGGCGCTTTCAGCTGCAATCAACATCAAAGCTAGTCTGCGACGAGTGCGCTTCGTGGACAAGTCATCGTCATTCTGCAGGCTCAACTGCCATCTGGCGACGATTCCGTCGAGCCAGGAGGGCTGTTTGAGCCTCCTAGACTCGATCGACTGGCCAAGCAGTGGACGAGGCTCCCAGGCTCGACAGAACGGCAAGCTGCCACCTTATACTGCTGACGCACAAAAAGGCAACTCGCCTACTGCTCGGCGTGTCCTCCTCGTCGGCGCCGGCATGTGGTACAACCTGAAGCCGTACTGCAACGGAACAGGTGGCAGCTTATTCGGGAACGCGGCCGGCACGCCCTGCCAGAAAACTGTACTTGGACACCACGTCAAGCCCGAGGACCTCTCCCTCGACCACACCGACCCGCTCCACACACACCCTCGGCAGTTTTGGCGGCAGTACCACCGTCACTTTGGCATGCCGCCGTGGGGCTGGTACAGCTGGGGGCGGCGGCTGCAGGGCACCGCGACCATCGCCGAGTATGAGAGCGACGTGGCCTCCTTCCTGGATGCGGCGCTGCCCTGGGCGCGCAATCGGTCCGTCCACCTCATATGGATGGAGTCCACCCCTCAGCACTTTGGCACAGAAGCACGATGCCAGGAGGTGCCGGCGTCGCCCATGGAACCTGGCCCGTGGCCCGTGCAGCTCGAGGCGCTGTGCCGCCGCGCTCGTGGCCCTAGCAATCGCGGGGATGGGCTTAGGGATGGGCGCGAGCTGATGGCCACCGAGTGCCAGGGAGATTGGCGCAATCATATGGTTCGGCCGCTGCTCCGTGCTCGTGGAGTCCCTTTTGTTCCCCTGGCGGCCGCGCTGAGCACGCGCTCGCATCTGCACACGGGCGGTAGCGGCGACTGCACGCACTGGTGCGAGGGCACCGAGGCGTCGCTCTTCATGGCAACGGCCCTACTCAATACCATTGCAAGCGTGTTGGCTGGCCCGCAGGCCCGGGGGCAGACTGAGCCACTGTGTGGGGGGCGGGTGGCGGGGCGGGGGTGCAGGATGCGCCAAGGGGCTGGAATGCGCGGAAGCTACGCGGAAGCGGAAAGTGAAAACTTCAAGTCCGGCATTGGTGTGTGAACGATTTGCTCAGCACGGTAGTTCGCGCGTGCGCTAGCGGGGAGCGCCGGCCTGAGCGCTGTGCCCCACCTTGGTGCCCCACTTCTTCGCGAGGGTGGGCTCGCAGACTACAGGTCGCTCTAACTCTCCTGCAGAGCTCCTGCAGCTAGATTACCGATCCAGGTGATGGGACCCTCTATGTATTTTCTCTCAGTCCCTCAAGAAGAAAAAATCCAAAACGAAAGCGCCCTCGAAGAAAGCCCAAGAATGACTGTTTTTCTTGCGTTTTGTAGGAGAGTAGGACGAGGCGCCACGAGCGCTCGGTTGGCTTGAGCTGATCTTTCTGAAATGAATTTCCCAGAGACGCTGCTCCGTAGGCGTACACGGTGTGCGACGACCTGGCTTTTCGTGAGAAAAAAGTTGTCACCAATTGTTGTGTTCACAGCCAATGTTTATATTTCGACACCACGGGACGGGCGCGCGCGCGCGCGCAATGTTTCCGGAGTTGCGCATCCCGCGCCGCTTGCTTGTGGCCGCGCTTGTGAGCAGCTCCTTATCGAGGCTCAATCCAGCATTCGCAGCGCCAGCTTCTCGATTCGAGTCGCTGCTGGTAGCGCAAGCAAAGCTCAAACTCGTGAACGAGCTGGTTGCAGATCCGGCACGTTGGCCAGAGGTTGAAGCTATGCTCAAGGCGCCACCGTTGGAAAATTCGGCACTTTCCAAAGCATTCGAAGCCGTAGTTGATCCTCCAACTGCCAAGGATCGTCTCATGGATCAAGCCGCCTTCATCGTGTACTATGAGGAGGTGCGCTACAATGACAGGAGGTTAGAGCCACAGACACCAAGCCGTCGAGCGACCCAGAACGGGCTCAAAAGGGAGGTCCTGCGCGCAGTCGCCGACGAACTTGCTGAGGTGAGCTTCTTGGTCCAACAGAAGGCTGGCATTGCAGACGCCGATGACCTGCGCATGTACTTGACCACGGCACAAAAGGCCCTGGATGACTTTCTAACATTGAGCGGCGCCAAGTAGTCTGTTCACATGCATGTAATAAAATAGGGCGCCCGTGCGTGCAGCCTTTTAGGAACCAGGCTCACCTTCATACAGTGAATATTCTGGTATACGACGGAGGTACCACTCGCAGTCGCTTGGTAGACGAGGCTCTGCCGTCTGCGACGTCAGTCGCGGGGCGCACTGGCGGACTCGACTCGCTCGGCAGCGGCGGCGAATCGGGCAGCACCTAGGCGCCGCCGCCGCTGCCGCTGCCGCCACCGCTGCCCTCGCCGCCACCCTCGCCCTCGAGCACCTCGCCCGTCGGCCGAAGGTCGGCCACGCGAATCCTGCTGCCGCCCGCGCCATCGAAGCTGGCCTCCTCGAGGGCGGCAACTGCGGCTGCCGAGGCGGCATGCGCCTTTTGGAAGCGATGGCGCGAGAGGGCCTCGGCGACGAGCTCCTGCTTGGTGCGCCCTTCGAAGACGCGCTGCATCACCAAATTGCGGTACCTGGCCACGCATGCAGGCGACGCGCAGAGATGTGGGGCGATGCGCAGAGGTGAGGCAAGGCCGACAGCCACGCGAGCGGGTGTGCGCGTGCGCGGCATGGGAGGCGGAACGGAAAAGGCGGCACATTAGGCGCAGGCTCGGCGGCGGGCAGACGAACGTACTCCCATTTCGCCCGCTCCGTCGCGTCGGCCTCGAGGTCGATGGCGCCTTCTGGCCGCTTCGGCAAGAACGGGTTGCGTGCCTCTTTGTCAAAGGCCGGCAGGCTCGACTTCTTAAAGGTGAGGTAGCGCAGCACGTGCGGGCTGGTGCGCAGCTGGCCCTCGAGCTGATGGAGCGTGGGCGGCGAGCAGTACACGTCCATCGACACGTATTGCGCCGAGTAGTGGTTCTCAGACTGCTTTCGGATCCGGTAGGCCAGATCGCGTGCACCCCACGGCCGTATGTCGGCGAGCACGGCGCCGCGCGACCAGAGCGACTTGGCGCAGTTCTGGAGCAAGCTCGTAAGCTGGACGGTCGCACCCTTGCCCGACTTGGTCATCATGACGACCTCGTAAAGCGGGGCCATTGCCGCGCCGCGAGACGCTTCTACACTCCTTCCGCTGCGGCTGCTGTGAAACATTGGCTGTGAAACACAAACGCGCACCTAGAAGCCAGTCAGTCAGTCAGTCAGTTTCGTCGCGGTCCCCCCGCGCGCAGATGCCAAAATCACAATGGTCACTCAATGGTCTCACTTTGTCCGTTCATTCAACACAACGCGAATCCGAACACTGACGTCTGACCCTCAAACACAGATGGACGTGTGACCGACGGGGCCCGTCTACGACAACACATCGTAACAGGACCACGCCATCGGTGGTAGATACGCTCACTTGGCCCCAGCATTCAGCCTTTGCCGGTTGATAACCGGAATAGCGTGGAGGCCACTCACGTGGCACCAGCGTCGAGCCCTGGCGCGGGCTCGAATGCACCATGTCACGTGTAGTAACTCAAACTCCTATCCAAACTCATTCCTCCTCATCCTCTTCCGCAATCGCAAGCTTTGCCCTCTTCTTGGTGTTCTTCTTGTAGGTCTCTCCCGCTTTACCGTTAGAGCTTTTCGGCGTTGGGGGAGCAGGCGTGGTCCGACCGGAAGCTTCTCCTTTATTGCGAGAGCTGTCTTTAGGGCTGTCCTTAAAGCTTTTTTCGAGTTTTCGGCTCGATGGAATCGAGCGCACCGTCGGCGGTCGAGAATCAGGCTTCTTGCCCAATGGGTTCTTTCGGTCCGTCGCAAGATCCGCCGCTCCGTCGTCACTGGGCGGTCTTTGCTTTCCTGGCGATTGGACAGCCGCCTGCTTATTCGACATAGTCAATCGGGTGGGGGATGCTGCGTATGGCGTTTTTAAAATATGCTGGATCTTGTCGGGCCTGAGGAAGCTGCCGTGGCCGGCCTCGCACGTAAAGTAACGCGTACCACCCAAGGAGCCATCGTTCTTTCCGTTGGCTTCCGCAAACTCCACGCCTATCCAGAATCCCGGAGCGACCTCAGGCGCTTTGCCGACAAATCGAATGGTCGCTTTGCGCAGCATAGGTTCACCCTCTGGTGATTCCGTCGTCACTTGGACCAGTTCGTTTACCTTGAACTGCACAGCCAGATCGGCCATGTACAAATCTGTCACCTCTTCAGGTTTCGTGACCTTTCTTGTGATCATCCATAGCTCGGGATTGGCTTCGAGTTTGTCTCGGAAGCGAGCGAGCAGTACCTCGCTCGCACCCTTCGTTGGGCTCGTTCGCCGCCCCGGTAGCAGGCTCGTCGGCATCATGACCATCGGGGCGCAGTAGTCGATCAAGGGAGCGGGATTGCTCTTTATGCGCGGGCTAAAGACTCGGGGCGACTGGAATGGCAACGACAGCTGCAGCGGTCCAACTGACGTCGTCTCAGATGAAGGTGTGCTGATCAGATTTAGAATCTCCTCCACTTGCGAGCGCATGAACGCGTCTTTCATAAATCGAAGCATCTGCAACGTATCCACAGCTGAAGCTCTCGGCGCATCGAAAGCATTTTTGCCGGATCCGGAAGACTCAGGGATTTCCCCTTGTGGCCTGTTAATCGCGGCGACCATCTCCGCACGTGCGCTTTGAGTCTTCCCAAGAGTCACAAGTGTCGTCGCTGCCAACTTCTGCATCTCACCCGTCGTATTCACGAGCAGGTCCACCAGCTTGATGATCAACCCTTCGCGCCGAGCAATTTTGGTGCGGTACCTGGTCTCTTGAGAAAGACCCCACAGCCCCTTGAGCACGTGTTCCACAACGGCATTAGAGGGGCTGTGGTCGCACAAGATGTCCATGAAGACAGTCAGGCCGCCAGCGTCCACGATCAACGCTCGATTCGCACTCTGCGTGCACGCAAACTCCGAGAGGACGGTGGCCACCGCCTCTTGCACAGATTCTTCCTGTGCTTCGTCCGCGTCCTGTCCAGCTCCGGTGGGTGCCGCTCCCGGGGCCGGGGATGAAGCAGGACGCGCCTGTGTTTGTGTTGTTGCGTACTGAGAGGACTGTTTTGCCCCCGAGGGCGGAGTAGAGTTTGATGGAGTCAGAGTCACCTTTGACTTGCTGTTCCGGCGCAGGCAGGTGACCAGAGACTGAATTCCGTTGAGCTGCACGAAGAGCACCTTGGTATCTGTCGACGAACAGAGCTGCCATAGCGTGCGTGCGGCACATTTTTGCGATTGAGCTGAGCCATGCGTGAGTAACTTGACCAGCGGTTGGACACTATTCATGCCAACGATCATCGGTTTGTGCTCAGCTACTACCGAGAGGTGCCAAAGTGCACATGCTGCGTGAGCTTGCGACTCCCTGCATGAGCTCGATAGCATGACAACTAGAGGCTGGAGCCCGCCCTCCCGTACGACATCAATCTTGCTCTCGGGCAGGCGCACCAGCTCAGAGAGCACTAGCGCTGCACGCTCAGGCGGCGTGTGAAGGTCAGAGCGCTGGCCATTGCCAAGCAGTTGCACCAGCGGCGGGATGGCCCCTGCTGACGCAATGGTCGACCGTGCGGCTGGACAGCGCTCCAGAAGCATTGCCAGGCACTCTGCCGCCTTGAGCTGCGCCGATGTGTTGCGGCCGGAGAGCACGGCAACCAATGGCTTCACGACGGTGGCACGGTTGCTTGGATTGAGGCCCAAGCGGAGCATAGCGAGCTGCGCCCATTCCTGAGTTTCGGACAACTCGGAGGAGAGGAGATCAGCCAGCGGGATGGCAGCATGAATGAGAGCGAGCTGGTTCTCCTCATTCTCGTGCGCAAGCAAGCTCACGGCACGGGCCGCAAACATCTTCGCCGCCAAATTGCCTGTAGAGAGAAGCGTGATGAGTGGTTTGATGCCTCCGTGATTCGCAACGAGCAGCTTGTTGTCGGCAAGGTCGCTCAGCATCGCCACGGCAAGCGCTGCGTTCTCGCATATGGCGGGCTTCGTATCCTGAAGCAATCGGATCAGAAGCGGGATCGCGCCCTTTTGTGCTATCTCTGCCTGGTTGTTCGGATTGTCGACGGCAAGCGTTGCGATCGACTCGCAAGCCGCCTCATATCCTTCTGGGCTGGCGTGCTTCTCCAGCATGCTCACCAGCGGCGCAATGGCTAGGGCTTGCGCCACGCGCACCTGAAGAGGCTTGTTACCGCGACAGATAGCCGCGAGGGCGCGCGCCGCGCCCAGCCTCAGTGCATCAGTTTTCGAAAGCCATTTGACAAGTGGTTCGATGGCTTCGCAGACCAGTTTCTGGCGATCGACGTCGTCGGCGGCCAGATGGGCCAGCCCGGTCGCAGCCGCGCGCATCGCCGTCAGCGAGAGCGTTTTCTCTGCGCTGAGCGCCTCGATGAGCAGTCGAATACCCTTCGCTTTGATGATCTCATTGTGATTCTCATTATCCTCCGCAATGAAGGCGAGCACGCAGATGGCGTGCTCCTGTGATTGAGGACTGATCTTGCCGAGGGACAGCGACTGAATGACAGCAGGAATGCATCCCTCCATGACCAGACCGCGGCGTTGATTGCGGTCGTTGATCACCGTCAAGCTTGACAGGGCATACTCTTGAGCCTCGACACGATCATCGTTCAAGCCTGCCTTGAGAAGGTCAACTAGCGGAGCCACGCCACCCTGCGTAGCCGCCTGCTTTTGATGTCGCTTGGCGTCGCCCCCACTGGCATTGTTATTGCGCAGAGTGGTGCCGGCACGCTGACGAACATCAGCCTTGTTGCTGCTCAGCAGCTTGACCAGCTCTGTGGTCACTTGGACACGCAAATCAGCCGAGACTTGTGCAAGATTCGAGAGTGCGTCCGAGGCCATGGACTGCGCTTCTTCAGACCCGCTCTTGAGCTGCCGCACGAGCTGAACGGCACAGCTCGTGCGAGTGAAAGCGTCCCGATTTTCAGCATTGAAGGACATAGTGTACAATACGCGCGTGGCGTGAGTCTGGGCTTCCAGTTTCGACACTTGTGCGGCCGTTTGTTGTGACACTTCTGAAGTTTCCTCACCTGCGCTGGCGAGCATGGCAACCAGACCCGAGCATACAAAGAACTGGTTTGACGGGTTATCTTTTGTCAAGGCCAACAGGGCGGCGTTCACGTGCTTCTTGGTTCCGGCGGAGCCTCCATCAAAGAGCGGAATGAGCAGATCCACGCCATTGGAATCTGCAATTAGGACGCGGTTATCGGCATTCGCCGCAAGCCGTTCGAGGGCGCCGCTCGCTGTCTCCCGGGCAGCTTTGTTGACCGCGACGTATTTGAGAAGGCCGCAAAGCTTCGGAATGCCCCCGGCTTCGGCAATGAGCTCCTGATTGGTAGGCTCCTCCGAGAGGCTCCAAAGGGCACCGGCTGCATCATAGTGGATGTCGGGGTGATCATCGAGCAGAGCGATGAGCAACGGTATACCTCCCTGGTGAGCAATCAACTTCTGGTTGCGCTCGTGGCCCTTTGAGAGACTCCAGAGAGCTGAGCAAAGCTCCTGCTGCGTCTTATGATGCTCGCCCCTGTGTATACCCTCGTCATCTTCATTCGGATCATACTTGAAGGAGGCTAGAGTGGGCTGCCTTGTCAAATTGCCTTTAGACGCATTGTCAGATTTATGCAGTGTGTGCAGCTTGGGGGTAAGAAGAGAGACCGTGAGCTCGATGCATCCGGCAAAAGCGAGAGAGTCCTGGTTGCGCCGTCGGACCACGTCGGCGAGATCAGCGCTTGCGAACCTCGAGATGGCACGCGCGGCTTTCTCCTGGGTATCACTCGACGGACTCGAGTCGCGAAGAAGCTGGACCAGAAGCTGTGAGATCTTCGTCTGGTTCTGTTCGTGATTCAGTGCTAGACTGTGGAATGCGCCCGCTGCCTGTTCTTGACCTCGCGGTGTTGTCCGTCCCACGAGCTTAACGAGGGATTCCATGCCTCCTGCGCCTGCAATTAAAGTCTGAATTTTAGTATTCTTCGACGCGAGACACCATAAGGCTCCAGCAGCTTCTTCTTTTGGTGATTCCGTCGGAGCACTGTTCACTAGAAAGATGAGAGGCTGAAGCGCTCCATGGTCGGTGAACGCTCCCTGAGTCAGCTTGTTGTCGCGGGCAAGCTCGGCAATGGCTTTAGATACATTTGCAAGGACCTGGACCTGTAACTCATCGATCGTTTCCTCTGTCGAAGGGCTTCGATTCGGTCCCACGCTCTTGGCCATCGCCGACACAGTCTTCTTGAGTAGCTCAACGAGAACGTTGACTCCATTTGCTTTCTGGACTATATCCTGGTTCGCCGGTCCGCCTGCTGCAATGCCTGAAAGAGCATACGCCGCCGCTTGTTGAGCTGACTTATTCTCCGTCCGCAGAAGAGTGATGAGTGGCTCCGTGCAATCCTTCTCGGCAGCGTCCGTGGATGACTTGGGATCCAACCATGCGATGACTCCAAGAATGCTTGAGGCCTTAGCCTTGCATTCTATGGCTTGCTTTGATTTCAAGAGCGCGATCAACCTTGAGATGCCGCCTTCATTGGTCACAACGACGGCATGCTCTTTGTTGCAGCGGGTCATGTCATCAAGTACAGTTGTGGCACAGCTCTGAGCTTCCTTACCAAGGTCCGTGCCGTCAGAGTCGAGAATTTTCACGAGCAGGGGAACACCACCGTGAGCCGCAATCGTCTTCACGTTCTCATCCGAGTCACCGGACAAACGCGACATAACAGCTGCAGCGAGCATCCGGATCTTTGCATTAGCACTCTTGAGCTGATGGCAAAGCATCATGAAGGGCCCCGCGTTCGCAATAGCATGGCGGTTGGAGATATCTGTTTCTGATCCGGACGACAGCGTGAGGAGAAGGCCCGTAACACACTCTTGAGCAAGGTCACTTCCAGCGCCGAGCAGCGCCACGAGTCCAATGGCGAGGCCGGTCATGATCTCAGCGTCACCACTGTTAGCTAGCGTGTAGAGCGTCTTAGACGCCGCTGCCCGTCCCTCTTCAGTTGCGCCGTTGCTCAACACCGACACCAACGGTGAGATGGCTCCAGCGCCCACAATCACCAAGGGACACTTGGGGTGACTCTGGGCGAGCGCTTGAAGGTCGTGCGCAGCGCGCGACACGACACTTGCGTCGGTGTTATCGAGCAAGCCGACGAGGCGCTTAGCAATCTGAGCCTGGTTATCGCTATTTTCAATTGCAAGTCGCGCCAAACCCTTGGAGGCGTACCGGATCCCCTCTTCATTGCTATCAGAGAAGAGGGATACAAGGGGTCTGATGCCGCCGTTAGCTGCGATCGCCCTCTGCAATTCTTTGTCCATGGCCAGGTGCCAAAAGCACGCGGCAGCTTTGATTTTGCCTTCCATGCGACCGTGCTCACACAGCTTCACTAAAGGTGGCACTCCACCAGCGTCGAGAATGGCCAGGATCACGTTGTCGCGCCGTCGGTTTTTGAAGGTTTCATCTGAGAGACTCGTGCTGTGGGTGGCATCTGTTTCGAGTCGGCTCGACTCATCTGGATCCTCTTCCTTCGACTCTCGGTGAGTTCTGTTGTGCCCCGAAACATAGCCATCGAGCAGCTCCGCTATGGCGGCTGCACATGCGTTCTGAGCCTTTGGCGTGCCGCTTTTCACGAGAGTGACTAGATCCACCAAGAAAGATGGGTAGCGAATCAACTTCTTCTGATTACCAGTATCATGGCAGAGCGACCAAAGCGTTGACGCGGCAGCCTCTTGAGCAAGTTGACTGCCGTCGCGAATGAGCGATAATAGGGGCGGCACGCCGTTTTCCTGTAGGACGGCATCCTGCATGCACTTATTGCGTGACGTAAGACGTGCGAGGGTGCTTGCGGCCTGCTCTTGCATGCCAATTCGTGCTTGAAATGCAACTCCGCTTCCCACGAATAACTCTGGGATGTCGGTGCAGCCCTGGATGCCTACACCAACCACGGACCAGCCTCCGATGACTGCAGGTTTGAGGATCTCCCCAGGATTGAGGTTTGATCCGTCTAGCATCGCGATAAGCGTCGGAATTCCACCAGCCTCTTTGATGTGCATGCGCCTTTGCTCAGAGCCCACCATCGAAAAATGAAAACCTTCATCATCAGAGGCGAACTCGATGTCGTCGACGTTGAGTTCATCGTCATCGATTTCATCCCCTGCATCCACTCCAGCTGCACTGTCATCAAGTGCATGGGGATCCGCTTCCTCAGCCTCCACCTTTGCATCCTTCGCTCCCGTCTCCTTCTCGTGCATGTGTTCGTCTTTGTCATCGTCGACGGCGAGGTGAGCAAGGGCACGCGCGGCTGTCTCCGGCGTGCCAAGACCCTTATCGCTCAGGAGCTTGACCAATGGTTCGATCGCTCCAGCGTTCGCAATAATGTCACGATTCCTGGTGACAAGTGCTAGGGCGGCGAGGGCAGATGCAGAAATCTGTTGGGTGCCGGGGGAACCTTTGGTGAGGAGGCGTACCAGTGGCTTAATGCTACCTGCTTTCGCAATGCTCGCTGAAGCCGAAGGGCTACCCTCCGCCAGCCGAACCAGTGTCATCGCTGCAAGCTGCGGGCCGCTGTCGCTCTCGGCACGCAGAAGCTTGACTAGAGGCACAATGGCGTTGGCTTGAAGGATCTTTCGACGGTTCGCAGGCAGCGTTGCAAGGTGCCACAGCGCACACGTAGCTTTCTCCTTGGCCTCTAGAGAACTCTTTTTGACGATTTCCACAAGATTTGGGATGGCACCAAGCCTCCCAACGATCGATTGCGTCGCGGCGTTATTCCCAACGATCGCGAGCAATGCCTTTGCGACTGGCAGTTGGACCGTCTCGTCAGCCATGGCCACGCCCATCCACGCAATTAGAAACTGTATACCACCGCCCTTGGAGAACGCGTCCTGATTCGGGCCATCATCCTCGCACAATGTGCCCACTGCGAGCAAGAAGCGCCTCGCGCGAGCTGCAGATGTGTTTGTATCCAGTGAAGCAATCATCTTTTTTGTGATGATGGCACGATTCTCGTTGTGACTTGTCGCCAGGGCGGCGAGCGCTCCAGCTGCGTGTGCTGACGATGCATCTGAAGCGCCGAAGGCCAACATGCTCAGCAGCGGGTCGATACCTCCTAGTTGCGCGATCATTGTCTTGATGGGAGTGTTGTCTTTCGCGAGCGACCACAGAACGGCTGCAGATTCCTCCTTGGTCTCTGCTGAGCCATCACGCACGTTGGCGCATATGGGAGGAATCGCTCCAGCCTTCTGAATCGCAGACTGATTATCTGGATGGTCCCTGGCGAGAGCAGCGAGTGCGCCAGCTGCATTTGCTTTCAGCTTGCTCACCGGGTGGCTCAGCAGACTCACCAACGGAATATGAGCGCCTTCGTTCAAGGATAGAGTCTGTATGTACTTATTCTCGTTTGCTAGGTTTCGGATTGCTTCAGCCGTCAGCTCACAGAGCTTGACGCCCGTAGCTTCCTTAAGATAGACGGTGAGAGTCTGCACGAGGATGGCTACGCCCTGGGCTGCAGCAATGGCCGCCTGCGTCTTCTTGTTCTGATAGGCGAGCTTTGAGAGGGCGCTCACCGCATTCTCGAGCACAGTTGTTGACTTCTCCTTGAGAAGCTCGAGAAGCTTCGGAATGCCGCCAGCCTCGAGAATACTGATGCGGTTCTCCGTGGACTCGCGTGCCAGGTTGACAAGCGCAGCAGTTGCTTCCTCCTTTGCCGACATCGTTTGGCTAGCTTCCAACATACCCACGAGGCGTTGGATGATGATGACACGAGTAGGTTTCTCAATCGAGAGCTTCACGAGCGCAGCCTCCGCATGCCCACGTGAGACCTGGTTTGAACTGCCGAGGAGCAGCACCAGGGGAGCGATGCCTCCCGACTCGGTAATGAGGATGCGGCATTTCTCTGTCTGAGCAAGTGCGACTAGCGCACCACCGGCCTCCTCCTGAGCCTCGCTTCCCATGGTACCGTTCAGCAGGCTGACGAGGGGTGGAATCGCGCCAGCAGCGGCGATCTCGTTGGCCTTCTCTATGGTTGCCCTTGGCGGCGCGATCGGCGCGATCGGCGTGGACGTCACACTTTTCTTATCGGGAGACGGAGAGATGATATCTTTCCTGTCCACATCTTTCTTTTCCTGCGATTCGACATCGTAAGCGAGTCGGGCAAGCGTCGCAGCAGCATATCGTTTCGAAGCCTTCAGAGAGGTCTCCGCAATCCACTTCTTCATATCCTCGGTTTGCTCTAGCCGGTTTGCGGTACTCGCTTTCGCAGTCTCTATGATCGCTTTGAAGTCAGCTGCTTGGTGGTGGTTTATCTTAGTCGACATCATGGTTGCTTGCCGCAATCGTTCTTTCAAGCTGAGTTTTGGCTGAGATTTCACTTCACCGAGTAGCGCGACGAGAGGAAGAATGCCCCCGCCCTGATCGATGGCAACCTTGTTGGACGGAATGCAGGAGAGCTCGGAAAGACAGGCAGCGGCGTACTCCGGTGAGCGGCCCTCCCCGCCGCTGAGCAATTTGATCAGCGGCGTGATTGCTCCTTGCTGGGCAATCGCCTGCTGCGTGGTCTCGTTACCAATCGCTAGACGGTGCAGGGCGCACGCCGCTTGCTCACATACTTTGGGATCGCCCTGGGCGCTCAGCAGCTCTACTAAAGGTGCGATACCTCCGGTGTCAGCCACTATCTGTTGGCTCTCCGAGTCGATGGACAAGGAGAGGCTCCATAGTGCGTAAGCTTGCGCCGCTGGCTTCTTGGTGATCAGAAGGCGCACTTGAGGCTCAGTTCCACCCGCCTTGGCTATCATCATCTCCTGCCCTGGGTTCTCCCCAACCATTCGCCAAAGAGCTTGCGCAGCCCGATCTTGGGTTCCACCACTAGCTTCCTCGAGGAGACGAACGAGCAGGCTTGCGATCTGCGCTTGATTACTATTGTGGCCAAAAGCTAGCGATGAGAGAGCGTTTGCTGCGTTGGTTTGAGCGCGCTCACTATCCGATGCCAGCTGCGTGATCAGGGGAGGGATGGCCATGGCTTCTGCGATGGCGTCTTTGTTCTCAGGATGATCCTCGGAGAGCGCCCAAAAGGCCCCCCCGACCTCAGCCTCAACCTGGGGAGAGTTGGACTCCGTCAGCAGCAAGACGAGGTTTACGACGGCCCCGTCCTTGACGATCGCAGTCTGCAGCTCCTTGTTGTGTCGAGAGATCTCCGCGAGGGCCAGTACCGCCTGCGCCTGCACGTCTGCCGAATGTCCCTGTCCAAGGTCGGTCAGTTTCACCAACGGGCCGATGCCACCCATGCGAGCAATGCTGTCTTGATTGGCGCGGTGTTTGAGCGCCAGCATGGCGATTGCGGTTGCCGCGTTTCGCTCACAGGACTCGTGACGAGACTCCAGCAGCACCAGCAGAGGTCTGATGACTCCCGCCTTGGCGATCACATCCTGCCGCTCTCCCGTGGAGACAGCCGCGAGCGCAGATGCCGCCTGCGCCTGCGCTTCTCTATTCATGACAGTGAGCAACGCAATCAGCTTGGGTATACCACCAAGCTGGTGGACCTCCGCCTGGTTGGCCTCGTTGTCACGCGACAGCTCAGCGATGGCGTGCGCTGCTGCCTCCTGAGCCTTTCCTTGGCCGAGGAGCCCAACGAGCAAAGGCAGTGCGCCCACTTTGGCGACTGCGTCTCGAGCCATCGCACTCGCCTCGGCAAACCGCGCAAGTGACTCACAAACGTGCACCTGCGTTTCCACACTGCCATTTTTGAGCAGGTTCACAAGTGGCGCCACAGCCCCAGCTTTGATGAAGGCTGCGCGAGAGGGCTTCAGTATTGATATAGTCTCGATGGCAGCCGCGGCCTGCTCTTGGAGCGCGGAATCGCCCGCTTTGACCGCATTTGTCAATGCCAGCACCACGCCAGCGTCGACAATCTGCATCCTGGACTTTTCGGGGCCGTTTGCGATCTTCGAGATTGCAACGCAGGCGTGTGTTTGCGCAGACGAGCTCCCATTCGCGATGAGGGTCACCAACGGCTTGATGGCGCCCGCCTCCGCAATTGCATCAGCATTCCCTTGGTTCTGCTCGGCCAGGCTGCGAATCTGCCCGGAAGCTTTCTCCTTGGCCTCCATGCTGCCAGCAGTCACCGCCTCGACGAGCTGTCTGATGAGTTCCTCGAGACTGCCTGCGATCTTGATGTCCCTGTCGGTGACCCGCGATAGCTTGACCATTTCGCCAATCTAGGAGCCCCCACGCTGGGCGACTCCTGTTTGCGTCTTCCAGCCAGCGCGCGCACTCACGAGGCGAGCACGCGACGAGCGAAGAACTCCTGGATTCAGCCAAATCGATGGGCTTCTCCGAAACTTCTGTACCCAAGTTTATAGTTTTTGGACGGATTTCAGCAGATTTGTTCTATTTCTTCCCCGCCGCCCCGCGAGTGTACGGGATTTATGTCAAGAGTTTCTTAAGCGTGTCTGAATACCGACTGTACTTGAGAGCCGTGTGCCACAGACGGCAATAAGGCTCAAGGGCGGTGGCCGGCGCCTAGTCCTCTCTCAGATTCACTTCCGACTCCGTGCGCTGCGTGCTCAGTTCTGTCCGCGCTCGAACCTCGATTCGCTCGCGCCCTTCGCCGCCAACGGCTCTGGTCCATCCTTCGGTCCACCAAAATGCCGGTTGCTGCAACGACGTCGACACCAACTGCCAACTCTTCGAGCCTGGCTCTGCGCTCCGCCACCTCTGGAGCCCACGACACCAATGACCACTGGTGACTCCGCCGCCGTCCAGTCCATGGCTACACAATGCTGCGTACGTCGTGGCGGAATTGAGACAAATTCTGCGTAAACTTGTCGCGCGTCTTGACGTCAAGGTTGGCGTGCTCACCGCGCGGCACGCCAGCCATGAGCTTCTCGAACGCCTGCGCGAGCTTCTGCTGCCTGCCCGGGTGGGCTGCCATCGAGCCGAGCGCCTGCGCCTGCCATTTTTGGTATGCGTCCTCGTTGATCAGGATGAGCGCCAACAGGGGGCGCGAGAGCGACCACTGGTTGGTGCACTCCTCGAAGACGATCATATGCAGCAGCACAGCGAGCTGGAAGGCGAAGAGCTCTCGCTCAGTGCCCAGCTTGCTCACACCCTTGGCGCCGTCCTCGTCCCGCTCGGCCAACTCTTGGAAGTGGAACGCCGCAAGGTGGTCGAGCGCGGCGGCGCACTGCGACGAGATCGCGACCTCGTGCGACTTGAGCCCCTCGCTGAGCGAGTTGCACAGGTGGCGAAGCACGGGCGGCTCGAGCTCGGCGATCACGGTGGTGTGGTTGCGCATGAGCAACTCCATGAGTGTGAAGTAGGCGCGGCTCAGCTTCGGGTAAGCGAGGATGTCCTCGAGCTTGACGCGCAGGCACATCTGGATCATCACTTCGAGGCAGTCGGAGAGAGCGCGGTCTCCATAGAGCGCGAACACACCGAAGTTGACGTAACTACCCGAGAGCGCTCTCGTGAGCATCGTCATGCATATGTGGATGCCCTTGAACTTGTGCGTGTACGGGTCGGCGCCCACGGGCAGCTCCGACTCGATGCACTGGCGGCCATACGCGACGAGCATCGCGGATGCGTCGCGAAAGAGCAGGATACCATTGGGTGAGGACGAGTCGAACGTGAGCCGTTGCGCCTTGTTATAGACCAGCTCGGCGTAGAGCTTGAGCAGAGGTGTCGTGAATTCAGGCACGGCGTGGAAGGTGAGCACGGCTCGGTGCAGCAGGGGAGTGAACTCGGGGTACAGCCAATCGAAGAAGAGGCCGTACGTGCGCCGGTTGGAGCACGCGCACACGATGCCACGCAGATCTCGGAGCATCCCGATGAGCGCTGTCCTCACGTGTGGCTCGGCGAAGGCGCGCTCGCTCTGCGCCTTGAGGGAGCGCAGCCAGCGTGTGAACGGCTCCATGAACGCCTTGAACTTGACGCCGATGTCGTCGAGGAAGAGCAGCTTGCAGAGCGTGCTGTAAAACGAGGTGCGCTGCCGCAGGTTCTCAGGAACGAGCAAAAAGGGGAACTCCTCGGCAGTGTGGTGCAGCAGCATGTAGCGCACCGAGTCGAGCTTGAGAAGCAGCTTGGACGAGCAGTAGCCGCTCGCCAGGTCCGAGAAGAGTGCAAGCGTCTTCTCGATCACCTTGAAGCAGTCGCAGCGCAGCTTGAGGTTGGCCACGATCTTGTTCACAAAGACGCCGAGCACAGCAAAGTGGTCGCCCAGATTCACCCGCTCGGCGAGGCGCGAGTACACCTTCGTCGAGGCGGTGGCCTGGTCGCCCACATAGACCTTCCGAAACTGCTGCAGGAAGAAGAGCACCGCGCTCTGCAGGTGCTGATTGCTCGGGCAATTGCAGCGCTCACGCGCCACGTCGGGGTCGTCGATCAGGGGAATCAGCTGCAGAACCACGCTCGTCAGCTCGCCGTCGATGAACTGCTGCGTCTCGGCGTTCGAGTTTGGCGTCAGGTGAGATCCGAGGATCTGCCCAATGATGTAAATGAGCCACGAGAGCTCGCCCTCGCTCTGCGCCAGCCGCATGTGCACCTCGGGATTCCCCGTGCGATCGCCGATCGGAAGGGCAAGTGCCTGCTGGTAGAGGCGCGCCGACGGCTCAAACAGCGAGAGCACGTATGAGGAGACCTGCTGTAACTGGAAGCGGCAGAGCGACGGGAATGTCTCGAGCTGCTCGGTGAGCTGCTCGTCGTCATCGAGCGGGTCGTCTAAGTCCGCGTCAGCCGAGCGCAGCAACGTCGAGACCAACTCCATGCGCGAGTTAATGAAGGCCGTTATGATCTGCGGCACGTAGTTCTCGAGCTGCGAGGGCATCTCGGGCTTTAGGTAGGGCATCGAAGCGACGAGTCGTGACCACACGGAAAGGAGGTAATACACGCTGTTTGACGCCCACTCCCAGTGCTTAAATGAGTCCACTGTGAACGTCGCCACCAGCGCTATCCATGCCTGGTAGTCGTCGCACTGCACGAGCTCGGACAGCTGAAAGTTGGCCTTCAGACGCGAGAGCAGCCGGCAGAGCTCGTGGTAGTTGTCGTGATCGGCGAGCCCGCACTGCGTCTGCAGGATCAACAGGCTGCCGCGCACCATCCGCTGCAAGAAGCTCTGCCGCTCCTCATCGGAAGAGAACAACGAGCGTCGCAGCGAGCCAAGCAACACGAGCACCTGGATCGTGAGCGACTGGATCGGCGGCTGCGTTGAGCGATACAGGTCGAAGAAGAGCGCGCTGGTGGCGCTATCCTCCATGGTCCCGCGCCAGGTCGAGGGCACCTGGATCGTGCCGAGCTCCTCGGACGCCTCGTCCAGTGTCGTCCCTATGAAGTCATAGCTCAAGCACGCGAGCGCTAGCTGAAGGGAATGCTCGCGGATGCGCGCGAGCTCCGGCTCCGAGGCGGGGATGGCGTGCGTCTGCAACTGCTGCAGCGTTTGCAGCGACATCTTGAAGATCTGGTACAGGCACACGTCGCGGAAACTCCCCGCGATCTTGCGGTGCTGCGTGAGCGAACGCGTGTTCGCCGTCGAGTTCATCTCCGTCACCAGCGCCTCGAGCAGCTGCAAGCCGAGCACCAGGTGGCCAGGTGTCGCGTGCAGGAAGCGGCCAACCTCGTGCATGACCTGCTGCTGATCCTCCATCTCGGCCCAGCCAAACTTGGTCGCGCACGCCACCAACTGCACCAGCAACGCCGTCACAAAATTGGTGCACATGATCCCGTTGGTCGCCAGAAAGTTGAGCGTGTAATTGCGGTACTCAGCGCGCTGCGCGGGCGTGAAATGGTTCCACGACTGCACGATGAGCTTCTTGAACGCGTTGGCGGCCACCAGCTGCGCTTGCGGCATCGTCGAACTGGTGAGCACAAATTGGCATTGCGGGATATGCTCTGGATTTGACGCCAGCTGCACCAGTGCCGCCTCGGCCTTGGTGCGCTCCTCCGCGCTGGGCGAATTGTACAGCATGTGGCAGTAGCCCTCGAAGGTGGCTAGCGTCGAGTGGGCGGACGACGCCATGGCAGATCGCGCGCGGTCGAGAAGACGGCGTCGACGACCGGCTATGTTCAGTACGGTGTGGCGCGCCGTCGCCGCGCCGAACGAAATACCATGGTACTGCCGAAATTGAGATTTCGAAGCCACGTCGCACTGTTCTGCAGCACAGATCATGAATGATGACTCTACAGCCGTGCCTCGTCGTTCGTTCCAGGGCCCTCTCGGCCAGACACGCACCCCCAAGCCCAGAAAAGGCGTGCGTGGGAGGCGCTCACATGTTGACACAGCCGTGCCACCGGGCTGTGGTTTGTTTCTAATAGGCTATCCTCTTCCACTCTTAGCCGCGCGCTTGGCGCGTGCACCGCGCGGCGACGAGACGGCTCCCGTATCCACCTCGGGCGCGCGCTGAACCACCACGGTCGAGGCGGCCTCGGCAGTGGCCTCGCCGTCAGCGCCCGCCTGATCGGCGTCGAGCTCGTCGGGGGCGCTGCGCTCTGGCTCCTTGCGCGCTGCTTCGAACCAGGGCCCGATGGGCTTCAGTGCCTTCACGAGGCAGTGGCGGTCGGTCGCGTCTTGCAGCACGGCTTCCCACAGAGGGTCCTTGGCGAGGGTGTCCGCGTGTCCGAGCACGAAGACGGATGAGCGCGCGCGCGTGATGGACACGTTCATGCGCCGCGCGTCGCGCAGGAAGCCGATGCCTCGCTGTCCGCGCTGTCCCAGATCCGATCGCACCGTCGAGAGCACAATGATGTCCTTCTCGCGGCCCTGGAAGCCGTCGACTGAATTGACGTCGATCAGTCGGGCAGTCGCCTCATCGAATGATTCCTTCAGCAGGGTGCGGATGTGACGTACCTGCCCATTGTACGGCGAGATGATCCCGATCGACGAGGGCGCGATGGCGTCGGGGTACGCATTGAGCAGGTGGCGCACGATGGCAAGGGCCAGCTGCGCCTCGAGCTCGTTGGACCAGCTCGACGACACCTCACTCGCGGTGCCGTCGCTCACGTCATAGAAGACATACGGGCCGAGCCAGCGCTGTGAATGCCACGCGGCACGGCGGAGCTGCGACTGGCCGGGCGCGTCGAGAAGAGCGCCCGCGTAGAAGCGCCGGCCGGGGAAGCGGCTAATGGCCGGGTGCATGCGGTACTGCGTCGTGAGCATCGCGACACGCTGGCCACCGATCTGGAGCCGTTGGAAGAGCGACTGCTCGTAGTTATGCTTCATCGAGTGATCCGAGAAGACGGTCGCGGGCAACTGTGAAGGGTCACCCACGAGGATAAGTCGCCGGCACGCGTACTTGAGCGGGATGAGCGTCGACACCTCGACCGCCTGCGCGGCCTCGTCGATCAGCACCGTGTCGAAGCCCTGCTTGAGTTGCGAGAAGATCGAGTACCCGGCGCACGAGAGCGTGGTGCAGACGATGCTCGCCTCATTGAGCACGAGGGTCTTGGCCGCATCGAAGGAGATGGTCTCGCCGTGTTCGAGGAGCGTCGCCATGCGCTTCTTGGCCATCGTCTCGAGCGCCACCTCGATCAGGCTCTCTTTGACGTTTGGGCCGACGCGCACAACGTACGGCAAGAACGACTCGCCGCGCGCGTTGAGCATCCCGGGGCCGGTGTGCCGCAGCAGGCGCGAGACGATTTCGTCAATCGCCGCATTCGAGGGAGCGCATACGAGGACGTGCTTGGGCGGCTCCTCGGCGACCGCGCGCCCCAGGTGCACGTGCCGGTCCGTGCTCGCCGCTGTCGGGAATGGGTGCGGCGGCAACTCTACCAGAGGCATCTGGCAGGTGAGTGGCACTTCGTCCGCGCCGCCCTCCGCACGGCTCGGCTGTGCACCGGCGGAGTCGCCCTCGCCCACCCCGAGGAGCGAGGCAAGGGGAGGCGGCGCGGGCACCCGCTTCTTGGCCGGTGCCGCCGCAGGAGCGGCGGAGGGAGCGGCGGAGGGCGTGGCGGAGGGAGCGGCGGAGGGAGCGGCGGCAGCGGGCTCGGCTGAGAGCCACGGTGCGTTCTTCTTGAGCAGGGCCGCTATCTCTGTCGGCGAGCGCTTGGGCGGCAGGGCGAAGGGCCACGGTGGCGGCGCCCCCGTCGCAGCACTCGCACTGCCAGCCGCGCCGGCACCACCCGCCGTGCCGCTGTCGTCGCCCTCACCATCACCACCCTCGCCGACGTCGCGCCATGATGAGCGCTCCGATTTCGTCAAAGTGTGCGCCGAGTGGGACGCGAGCAGGACCGAGAGGATGCCTAATATGGTCTTGGTCTTACCCGTGCCGGGCGGGCCCTGGATGAGTGTGACGCCGCGCCCGCACAGGCACGTCCGGATCGCCGCCAGCTGCGACGGATTGTGCGTCGCCTTGATAGCTGGCCACAGCGACGGCGGTTTCTGCAGCCGCGGCGGCGGCGCGCTGCCGTCGAGGCTGCCGGGAGCGAGGAGCATGGACGCTAGCGTGAGTTCGCGCAGCGAGTAGAGGGCCTGGAACTCGCGGTTGATGGTCACCATGTTGCCCAGCTTGCGCACGTGCCACTTGCCCGACGCGGGCACCATCACCTTGCGCAGCAGCTGCAGCCGCTTGTGCTGCGATGGCGGCAACCGCGAGGTGGGATCCTCGGGTAGGTACACCTTGAGCATGAGCGTGCCCGATGTCGTGCTGTTCACCACGATGGCGAGCGCGTGGAACTGCTGCGGCACCGTGCGCGTCTCGCCGTTGGCGTCCTCCTCGACCGCCTCCAGGTCGAGTGGCTCGTGGGAGACGAAGACCAGGTCGGTCTCAAAGAAGAGGCTCTTCTCGCCCTCGCGGTTGGGCGACTCAAAGTGCAGCAGCCGGAAGGGCTCGAGCGGTTCGACCAATTTCAGCTGCAGGTGGTGGTCGCGGCTGTCGGTCATCTCGTACAGGCTGCGCAGCGTCTGCGCGCGGCACTCCTCGAGCAGCAATGGCTCAAAGACGTCGAGGTATTCGTCGACTGAGGAGAAGCGCTCGGGCACGTCGCGCAACTGGTACATTGGCCGACCGCTCAGCATGACGTACAGGTCCCAGCCGAGCACCTCCTTGTACATCTCATCGAGCGAGAGGACGACGAAGGGCATGTTCGCGGTTTGTTTTTTGCGACGCGGCCATACGCGGATCTCGTCAATCGCGTTCAAGTGGGCGAATTCGAAAAGCGTTCGTGGCATCCCTTTATGAACGTGAACGTGCTCGACTCTTCCTTTACAGGAAGCGCCTCGGGATTGCGGCCGCACAGGCCGACGGCCTTCCAGCGGCCTTGATGACGCATGATGCCCCCTCGCCGATCACGGTGCCACCTTCGCCGGTAGACTTGCACCGTTTGCGGCTCACGCGGCAGCGTGGGATGACCGTGTTCATCATGGTCGGATTGCCGGCACGCGGCAAGAGCTTCATCTCGAAAAAGCTGGAGCGGTTCCTTTCTTGGCGAGGGGAGACGGTGCGAATATTCAACGTTGGTGAGCGCCGGCGCAAGCTCGCGAGCGCACAAGACGCCTCGTTTTTTAGCAAGGAGAACCTGGCGGTGCGAGAGGACATTGCTCAAGGCGTTCTTTATGAGATGGTTGAGTGGCTTCGCTCGAGCGCACCATCGAGCTCTAACGGCCTTGCCGACCCGTCGCGGCGGTTTGCTATCTTTGACGCGACCAACTCGGTGATCGCCCAATTGATTTTTTGAGAAGGATTGGCCCTGACCCCGCGTCAAACCATCGGGTGCAGTCTGGGTACCCTCCTGCTGCTTGTGGATAGAATGCTAAGCGTCGTCGATCGCCTTGGACCGTGCGCAGGCAGTCAGGCGTCGGCAGGTGGTGGCGCAGACGCTCGACCGTGAGCTACACGGCGAGTGCCAGGTGATCTTCGTGGAGTCCGTGTGCAACGACACTTCGGTGCTTGAGCGTAATCTGCTCCAAAAGATCTCGATGTCGCCCGACTACTGCGCGATGGAGTGCGAGGCGGCCCTCGCTGACCTGCGCACGCGCATCGCCCAGTACGAGTCGCAGTACGAGACGCTCACGACGCACGAGCGTCTCTCGTTCATCAAGCTCTTCGACCTCTCGTCCGAGCTGCACCTCAACCTCATCTACGGCTCGGTCGCGCGCCTCGTACCCTACATGATGGGGATCCACATCGGACGCCGCCCCATATGGCTTGTGCGCGCGGCTCATTGCGAGGATGCGGGCGACGGTGGCACCCCGAACAGCAGCGGCGAGCCGAGCGAGTCCGCTTTCCCATCGCGCCGCCAGGGCAGCCAAACCGTCATCGTGCCGCGCGCCGCCGCCCTGTCGGAAGAAGGGCTGCTCTTCGCGCAGCGCCTCGGCGCCTTCGTCCGCGCGCGCTGTGTCGAGCACCACGTTGCGAGCGATGCGACCCTCACGCAGCAGCGCGAGGCGCCGCCGGCCACGGCGGGCGCAGGGACGGCGGACAGCATGCGGCCGGAGTCAACGGTTTCGTCAATCGACGCGATGAGCGAGAGCGGCTGCGTGATCTATACGTCGACGCTGCCGCGCGCCATCCAGACCGCCTCCTTCGTGCCGCGGCTCACGCGGCCGCACGCAACCTCTACGCTCAACCCGCTCGACCGCGGCGTCGCGTACGGTCTCACCGAGGAGGCCTTCGCAACCGGCATGGCCGAGGACTACGCGCGCTGGCGAGCCGACCTTCGGCACACGCGCTTCCCCGGTGGCGAGTCCTACTCGGATCTGATCGCACGCCTTGAGCCGACGCTCATCGAGCTCGAACAGCAGACGAGCCCTGTCCTCGTAGTTTCGCACGTCTCGACGCTCCAGGTTCTGTCCGCCTACTTCACCGCCAATAGCCTTGAGGAGGCCCTCGCCACCTCCATTCCACACCACACTGTGATTGAGTTCAAGCCCAGCGCCACCACGATGATGTGGGAGCGCGAGCTGATACACCTCGACGATGCCGTGCCCCCTAAGTCCCCAGCCACACCTGCCGGAGGATGTCAAGCCCGTCACGGGCCCGATGCCGCTGGGGTGATCTACCCTGCGACCGTGGCCATGCGACAAGCGCAGCCTGAGGAGCTTCGGTGACAGAGGCTCACTAGGCAAGGCTATCCATCACACGAACCCAACACAATGCGTCGTGCACGAGCGGCAGCGGCGCGCTGCTCAGAAACGAGTCGCGCGTCACGAAGTGGAAGAGGTGCACTTAATTTGTTCCCAATCAGGTACTGATGTACGGACAGCATGGTCGGAGCCCCGAGATGCCCAAACGGAAGGTTGTTAGCCAATTACGAAGACGCCCAACACAACGCACGCGTCGTGTTGAACGTCTCGTTTGCGGTGGAGGCAGTCGCGAGTGTGTCTGTCGGCGCCCTCTTCAATGCGGCGAACTCTTTGTCCACAACTGTTTCACGGCACGACCCTATCGCTGCGGGCGCTCTCCGTTTCGCACCTTAACGAGCGCTGCGCATCGTGGAAGCTGTGGCGCAGCGAGGTATCGGAATGGTATGAGGAGGAGCAGCAGCAGCGCTGGTGTCAGGAAACGGATGATGAGGACGAGCCAGACGAGGAGAAGGAGGAGTTCAATACGAGTGCTCCGCTTGCGTCGAGCAGCACCCGTTGTGATAGGCACAGCTTGCCCTCATCCAGGCGTGATCAACTGGCGGAGGAGGAGGCGGCTGACGCAATCGAGATGCATGAGTGGTACGAGGAGCAATGCGAACACGACTCTCGGCACCTCTCGCGATGGAGGGCGAGCGCAGAGAGGTTACGGAATTTTCTGCATGCTCAAGGTACACAAATGGGCTGCTGCTGCTGCGGAGCACCCGGCTGACGTCTATCCGCGAGATGCAGCCTGTTGCAGCCTGACGAGATGCAGCCACGCGATGCAGCCTGACGCTGCGTCGGCGAGGAGCAATGCGGCGGACCATGACTATTCGTCGCGCTCTGCTGCGCGACTGCCGCTGCGCAACTGTGCGCGAAGCCGACATAATCATACCCAGCTCGCCACACATGCACAAGCCCCCTCTGCACTGTGCTCTGTGTTCATCCATGCCGTCGTCGCATGACCAAACGTAAGCTTCACCATGCCCGATTTGTTTATCCGGATGTATGCACGTATCCAGGTACTCACGTATACCATGCTGGCTGCACGTATCCAGGTACTCACGTATACCATGCTGGCAACATGTGTTTATATAATGCTGAACTTCAAACCCAAAGGGCGGGGGTAGGGGAGGGCTATTCTTTCTGGATTCACACACTATCCCCACCACCTGATTTTGAACTCAGTGGTTGACCCAAAGGGGTAGGGGAGGGTATTCTTTCTGGATTCACACACTATCCCCACCACCTGATTTTG
>PJAB01000003.1:0-81832 GCA_002887195.1 Chrysochromulina parva
ACGAGGAGCCCAGTCGCACAGTCACACTGCACACACTCAGGACTCACCTGCTCCCACGCACCTGCTACTGCTGCTGTCAACGCTCTGCGTCAGTGCGCCCGCACTCCCGTCTGCACCATCAGGGCCCCCCTGGCAGGCCCTATCTCTGCCCCTCTCTGCGCCTGCGCCCGCGCGCGCGTGTGGAGCACCCACTCAGAAGCGGTCCGGAGCACCCTCTCAAAAGAGGTCCGCGTCGATCCGAACAACATGGGGCTGTGCGGGAATACCGGTCGCCAGGGCCGTGAGGAACTTGATGTGCTCGCTCTTGCGGGTCTCCACCGACCCCCAGGACATGGAGCCTGGGTGGGGGTAGACGCCCAGGAAGAAGGTGGTGGTGACCGCGCCCTTGCGCAAGATCTCGACCTTGTAGGTCCCCGTGCCGTCGGAAGTCGACGACATGTTGAGCGTGCCGTATCGGCCGTCAGCGACTTGATGGTGGCGAATGCCCAGCGCCAGGAATACTGCTTGGTGCGCCAGGTAGCGGAGTGGCCGCATCTTGTCCGGCTCGATGAAGCCCGTCGTGGTCGAAATTTGGACTAGCCGATCCATGCCTCCACCGCAGCCCCACACTCGCAACGCCGAGCCATGGATCTCGGCGAGCTCGACAAGCCGTCGGCACGCATCCCACGCGTCCGCCTTGGCCTGCTTGATGGTGCCACCCTTCTTGTTCTTGAAGATGTTGAATGCCTTCATGCGGATGTACTTGCTGATGTGTAGGTTGTTGATGACGATGACGTTGTCGGGCGCTCGGCCGATGGTTGTCATCTTTGTCTCGCGGAGTGTGTAGTTCACGACCTGCGTGCCACTTGGTGTCACCTTCGTGATGCGGACAACGGGCGCCTGCTCGCGCGTATCAGCCTGCATGGTCGTGTGTTTCGCTTCACAAGGTGGTTTGCAAATGCATGCATGCCGCGAGCTTGAAATGAGAGAGGACCTATTTGTTTCGTGAGAATTGGATCGGGCTCATGCGACTCGATCACGATCGCGCTACGTGAGCAACCCTTGGTGAGCAAAGTACACAAGGCGGGTGGGGATTCGATCTCCCTAAAAAAACCCTTCCTCCTATGTCTCCCCCTCTTGCATGCTGTAGCCCCTCGAAGGCACGTCCTCGCCATCATATCCGGCCGGCTGTGCTGTGCCGCCCTTGAAGTTGGCTTGGCGGCTCGGGCTCAGCGCTCGCCCCGCTCCCGGTGAGCTCGCGCCCGCCTTGGCGCCAACATGGCGCTCAAGCAAGGACTGCGCGCCCGCAGCGTGCGCGTGCGCGTGCGTGTGCGCGTGGAGTAGGCGCCACGCGTACCACGTGGTCTTTAGAAGCATCGCATTCCAGCGCTCGTCGAGGCGATGGACGACACTCCGTTTGGACAAGGAGGCGAGGGCCGCATTCGCCTTCGCGAGATCCTTGTCGCGCCGCTCGGCCGCGATCTCTGCGGCGAGGTTGGCGATGCACACTGCCTCGCGAAGCGAGGTGAGATCGCGCTCGGCTTGCGCCGCCTGCTGCTCATGCCGATGGCGCGCCTGCTGCAGCTCCTTCGCATGCAGTGCGATCCCCGCCTGCTGCTCGTCCTCGACGAGGCGCACATGCTCTTGCAGCGCCTGGAGCCGTCGGTGCAGCCGCGTGCGCTCTTCCTGCCAACTGTGCTCCGCGTCCCGCCTCTCGTGCTGATGCGCCGCCTCCGCCTCCTCGACGCGCCTGAGCAGCCGCTGCTTCTCGTGTGCGCTTGCCTCCTTGTTCACCTCAAGCAAGTGATCGTGCAGCTGCTGCGCCTGGAGCGTTGCCCTGAGCGCCGCGTGCTTCTCCTCGACGGCGTTCACCCTTGCATCGGCGTTCCGACGCTCGGCGACCACTCTGGCCTCGGACGCAGCGAGCTGCATCTGGAGCGAGCTCACGCGACTCGCCGCCATCTCGTGCCGCTCGCGCTCGGCGAGCACCTCGCGCTGGCGCAAGGCCGCCTCCGTCTCCGCAGAAGCCCGCAGCCGTTCCACCTCGGCATGCGCCTTGCGCACCCGCTCGCCGAGCTCGCGCCGCGCCTCGTCGGCCTCGTCGCGCTGCGCGGCGCGTACCTCGGCCAGCTGCGCGGCGAGCGCGTCCGCGTGTGCACGCACCCCCGAGAGCTCTCTCGCATGCTGCGCGAGCTCTTGATGGTAGATCTCATCCGCCTTTTGGCGCAGCCGACGAGTGTAGTCCAACTCGACGCGGGAGAGGCGCTGTTTCGTCATCCACCCCTTCCAGCCGTGCCACGTGAGGTTGAGCAACCGGCGGCGCCACACCGACTCGCCTCGCTTTGCCAGGCACTCGCGGATCGCCTCGTTGCGCTCCGCGAGCTCGATGCAGCGTGTGCGCGCCGCCGCGAGCTTGCTCGTAGCCTCGTTCTGCTCCGCCAGATGACGCTCCTTGAGCAGCACCAGCGCTTCGGCAAAGAGTCGGCGCTCGAGCTCCACCTGCTCGACCGCCCAGCGCTCGCGTTCGGACAGCCGCTCGAGCGCCTCTGCGCCGGCCGAGCGCTGGATCTCGATCTCGCGCTCGAGATAGACGAGCCGCTCGCGCGTGTCAGCCACCGCGCGCGCTTGGGCCTCCTCGACCGCCGTCCCACGCAGCTGCTGCAGCTCCTGATTCGCCTTGAGAAGCGACTTGACCCGCCCGTGCAGAAGGTCCAGCTCTGCTTGCGCCTGCTGGCTGGCGACCGCGACCGCTTCGCTTTGGTACCTGGCCGCCAGCGCCTCCTCGCGCGCGAGAGTCGCCAGGAGCTCGCGGTACACCGGCTCGTTGGTGATGAAGACACGCAGGTCGAGCGCGAACCCCTGGTTGCTGTGGAAGGAGTCGAGCTTCGTCGACCAGAGTGACGCTCGCTCTCGATGTGCGTGCATCTCGCTCGAGCGTTGCAGCTCGCACGCCTTCAGCTGCGCCTCCAGTCGCTCTCGCGTCGTGTCCGCCTCGCCTTGAGCGGCGTGCAGCGCGCCTTGCAGCTCCCTGCTCTGCGAGTTTGCCATCTCGAGCTGCGCGGAGATCACACCGTGGCTCGCGCGCATCTCGGAGATGGAGGCTTCCGCGCGTTGCAGCTTCTGCCTCAGATCCTCTTCACGGCGACTCGCCTTGATGGCCTGCCGGCGGAGCTCCTCCGCGCCCGAGCGCTGCTGGCGCATCACCTCCTCAGCCAAGCGCAGCTCGCCCTTGAGGACCGCGGACACCGCCGTCTCCTCTGACGCACGAGCGCCAGCGCCCGCCGCCTGACGCGCGGCCGCCACCCACTCGGCCCGAATGTTGCCGAGCTCCCTTTGGAGCGCCGGGTCCAACTGGAGCCTCAGACCCGAGTAGCCGCCCGGGGCGTTCGCGCGCTCGAGCATCGCGCGCGCCGCCTCGAGCGCGCCGCTCAGCTGCGTCACTTGCTCGTGCAGCACGTGCAGGTCCTCCTCGCGCAGTCGATGGGCGGCACGCGTCTCGAGCAGCTCGCGCTCGCTCTTAGCGAGCTTCTCGCGCAGCGCCGCGTGCGCATGCAGAAGGGCCAACTCTTGCTCCGAGGCGGCGACGGCGCGCGCCACGACGGCCTCATCGGCGAGCGCCGCGTCCGCGCTGACCATCGCCGCCACCTCGGCCGCGCTCAGGCCGCCCGCACACGCGAGCGAGGCGGCGAGCGAGCGAGAGGCGCTCACTACGGCGCGAGCACGCGTAGCAGGCTCGCGGGGTAAGTCCGGCGCCGCTACCCCCGAGTAGTCCACGTCCACGTGCGCATCGCCACCATGCCTCGAGGGGGGAGCGTCGGCGAGGCGATCGGCGAGGGCATCTGCCTCGGCGGTCGCCGAGAAAGGCGCACTCCCGCGGACTGCCCGACCGCCGATCATGGTGGCAATCTCGTCGTGGACGTTCAGATTGCTCGCGAGGCCGTCGGCCGCTTGGCTGAGCGCGGCGGCGAGGTCAGCGCGGCTTGCCATCAGAGCACACAGCTGCGCGACGGCAGGCCGCTGGGCCTGGGCAAGTGCCGAGCGTAGGTCCGGCCGATTCGCAAGGAACTCGCGCAGCCGACCGACGTCCAGCTTCCCTGCTGGCAACGTCGGAGCGCCGTGGTGAGCGCCGTGGCCGCTACCGCCCCTGCTGGCCGCTGTCGTGGCGTCATCCACGCTTGTACCCGTGCCAACAGCCTCGTCCTCGTCCGTCGCGGCGCCGTTGTGGGCGGTCGTGTCGCGATGACGATGCCGGCTGCGAGAGCGAGAGCGGCCGCCGCGCGTACGATGATGACGATGCGGACGCGATGCGTTCGCCTCGCCCCACTGGCCTTCACGCACCCCGTGGTCTGAATCACGATGTGCGTGAGACGGCGAGGAAGGCGTAACGGATCCCGCGCCACTCGAAGCGTAAGGCGAAGGCGCGCCGCTGCTCCGCCGCCCTCGGGTACGCTCGTCCGGCACTGCATCCGCCACCGACAGCGGCGACAGCGGAGCGTCGGCCGCCGCTGCCGCTGCCTGCGTCCCTGCCACCAACTCAAGCCCCAGAGGAAAGGCACCACGGCGGAGCGCCACGGCGGATGGAGAGCCCGCCGTTTTCTTAGATGTCGGCGAGGCGGCTTGAGAGGTGGTCATCGGCGAGGCGGCTTTCGTGGCCTGAGGTGGGACCCTCGGGGACGGCTTTTGTGGCGGACGGCGGATGACGTCCGTCGGGGCCATTTTCCAGATCTACGTCGCGCCGCGATGAGCGACGGCTTCCTCGAAAACTTGAACAAGAGGCTGGATAGAACTTCTGTTCATAACAAGGACACTTCGGTCGTGGCACCGTGGCTACCACGCCCCAGTGGGCCACGCGTCTGCAATGCTGGCTTCGCGGATGACGTCTGGCGGCTTTGACGGCGGCTCGGCAACGGGCGCGTTACTTGTACAGGTGGATGTCGCTTGTTGCTGCTGGTACAGTGCGGCTAGGGCCTCTTCGAGCTTGCCCTGCAGCACCTGCCGCTCAACCGCGGCCTCGCGAGCAATGCGCTCTGCAAGCTCGGCACGCGCGAGATGCAAGTCTGCTTCGAGCCTCAGCCGCAACGCTCGCGCCGCATCACGCAGCGCGGCCTGCAAGACCCCGCCAACCTCCGCAAGAGGCAGCGTGCTGGCATCGGGTTCGGCGAGCCAAGTCGGATCCACCTCGTCGGAGAGAGAGGCTACCGCATCCGCGGCCGCTCGGCTCGCCGCGGCTGAGTTCGCGCCCGCCGACGTCGCGGCCGCTGCGGCTGCGGCGAGCTCGAGCTTCCCCACAGCTTCCTTAGCTGCGTGCGCCTGTGCGCGTGAGAAGGCGAGCACCGCCGCCGCCGCCGAGCGATACTGCGCCTCGAGATACGCGAGCGACGCGCGACAGAAACGGTTGTCCTCCTCCAAGGCCGCATTCGCGGCGGCACCCTCTCGAGATGAGGCGAGCCGCTCCCGCGCGGCGCGCCGCTCCGCGTCCGACGCCTCGGCGCGGGCGCGCTGCACGTCCTGGTTGGCACCAGCGAGCTGCGCATCGATGGCGGCGTGCTCGGCGACGAGAAGCGCGAGCTCACGCTCGAGCTTCGCACGAGATTGAAGCTCGAGCTCCGCACGAGATTGCAGCTCGCGCTCGAGCTTCGCACGAGATTGCAGCTCGAGCTCCGCACGAGATTGTAGCTCGCGCTCGAGCTCCGCACGAGATTGTAGCTCGAGCTCCGCACGAGATTGCAGCTCGCGCTCGAGCTTCACGAGCTCCGCTCGGGCCATGCTGAGCTCGACGGCCCTCTGCGCCTCCGATGCCCGTGCCGCCGCGAGATTCGCCTCGGTGTCCTCGAGAAGCGCCGCGCTTCGTCCCTGGGCCTCCGCCACCGCACTCGCGACGGCGGCCGCGACGACCGTGTTCGTCCGCTGCTGCGCTTGCTCCTCGGCATAGGATGCGTACTGCTCGTGCGCATGCAAGTGCGCCGAGGCGTACTGCTGCGTTATCGCCGCCTCCCGCTGCGCCCATTCGCGCGCCATCGCTTCCTCTCGTGCCGCCGCCGCGGCCGCCGCCTCGTCCGCCAGCCGCTCGGCCCCGCGTGCCGCAGCCTTAGCGCTCTCCGCATCGACGCGCGCCGACTGCGCCTCGGCTCGCAAGGCCGCCCTCTCGGCTCGCAACTCATCGAGCTGCCCGATGGCCGCCGACAGGTCACGTGTGAGCGCGTCCGCACGGTCCGACGCGCTGGCCGCCTCATGGCGAGCCGCCGCGACCTCCTCCAGCGCGGCCCTTCGCGCCGCCGTCGCCTCCTCGGACGACGCCAAACTCGCGGCCCACGCTGCCTCGGCCGCAGCCTGGCGCTGCGCGGCGGCCGCCTCGTGCTGCGCGCGCTGCACGTCGTTGCGCGCCTTGCCAAGCTGGCGCGCGGCGTTCTCCGCGAGGGCCTCGACACGGTCTCGTTCCGCCCTCTCGTGAACCACCGCAGCCTTAGCTTCCTCGCACGCAGCATGCAACTCGGCCAGCTGCGCGCTCTGCCACTCCACCTCGCGGCGCGCCTCGTCAGCGCTTGCCCTTGCGCCGGCCTCGTTGGCTTGGGATGCGCTCAGCAACTGCCGCAGCTCGCCGAGCTGCGCGCTGAGCTGCGCGTGCTCCACCTGCTGGCTCGCGAGCGACTGACGCAACAGCTCGTCGCTCCGAGCCATCCCTGCACGCGCCGCGGCCGCCCTCTCATCTGCGGATTGGAGGCGCACTCGTGCCTCGGCAAGCTCGGCTGCGAGCTTCTCGCCACGTGCCTCGGCAGATCGCGCCCGCTCGTCCGCCGCCTCCGCGCGCGCGGCCGCCTCGGCAAGCGCCTTAGCTCCCTCTGCCTGCACCCGCTCCACTAGCGCTGAGTTCTCATGGTCTTTGTCCGCTCTGAGCCCGCTCGCATGCTCAGCGTCCGCCCGAAGGCCCGCGACCTCGGCGAGGAGCCGCTGCGTTTCGGCGGCCGCCTCGCGCAGCTTCTTGCGCAGCACGATGCCGTGGCTGGCCTCCTCCCAGTACGCCTCGCGCAACGCGAGCTGCAGCGTCGCACGCACCTCTTCCGCGACCTCTTCGAAGAGCTCAGCGCGCGCGTCCTCGGCAAGGGCCTCGCGCGCGTCTTCGCCCAGCGCGTCCATCGCGGCGGCACGCGCCACGAACCGCATCTCCTCGTCCGCCTCCATGGCGTACGTGATCGGCTCGGCAGCGCCCCGGAACCTCGTCAACATTCCATCTCCTGCCGCGGCCGCCGCCGCCGCTGCCGCCGCCTCGAAGGACCATCCTGCAGCTGCAAGTGAGGTGGCGGCCGGGGCGCCGTCTTGGGCTACCGCCGTCTCGGCTGCGGACGCGCGCGCCTCATTGGCCGCTGCAGACTGCTCCAGCGCCCTCATCCGGCGCGCGAGCGATTCGGCACGCGCCGCGAGGACCTCCTGCAGCCGTTCCGCATCTGCTCGCCGCCGGCGCGCGAGCGCGCACTCGCCGATCCAATCTTCTGCCCGGCTGAGCTCGTGCCGAAGCACATGGCACACGACCGCCTCCTGCGCCTGCGCAGCGTGATACAGCTGCATGACCGACTCCTCCTGCGCCTGCACGGCGTTGCTGAGCAGCTGCGGCGGCCGCGGCGGCTGCGGCGGCTGCGGCGACGGCGGCCAGTCTGGAAAGAGCGGCGGCGCGAAGGGCGGCTCTCCCGCATCTCGCCAGGGCGGCGCAGCGTGCAGGTACACGGCAGGCAGGCCGCTCGCGTGCAGCGGCGGCAGCGGCAGCGGCGGCCGCGGCGGCGCGAGGAGCGCTGGGTGCGGGTGCGCCGCTATGGGCGAGAGCGGCAAGTGGCTGGCCTCGTGCTGCAGAGCGGCCAAGGACTCGGTGACGGCGTCGGCGGCCTCCGCAGCCACGCGCTCGAGTGCACGCGCGCGCTGCTGCTCCTCGCGCAGCTGCTGCTCCTTGGCCCACCCCTCGCGCCGCGCGTCGAGCGACTCGCGCCGTGTCGAGCGCAGCTCGCGCTCGAGACGCGCCACCTCGGCTTGGGCGGCACGCATGCGCTCCTCCGATGTGCCTCGCTCATGCTCGAGCCGGTGCATGTGCTCTGTCGCCTGTGCCGCCTTGGCCGCGAGCGCCTCCTTGGCCCGGGCCGCGCGCTCGCGCTGCTCGCTCTGCTTCGCCACCCGATCCTTGGCGGCCTTCTCTCGCTGCTCGCGCTGCCGGCGTAGCTCGTCCCGTCGGCGCTCGTGTAGACCTTTGAGCTCGGCCTGCACGCGCTCTGCGTGCTCGAGGAGAGCCGCCTCGTGTGCGGCCCTCTCGAGCTGCAGCGCGTGCTCGTGCCGTGCCTGCTCCGCTCGCAGCCGCTGCTCGTGCTCCGCGCGCACCGCACGCAGCTGCGAGCCTGAGCGCGTGCTCCATTCCTCGTGCCTCGCCTGCGCCTCAGCCTTGGCGCGCTCGAGCTGACTGCTCAGGTCCGCGGCCGCTCGCTCGTACCGGCTGCGCTCCGCCTGCGTCGCCTGGCGCTCCGCCTGCATCGCCTGCTCGAGCCGCTGGCGTGCGGCATCTGCTTCCTCGCGAGCGGCCGCATCGCGTGCAGCCGCCTCCCCCGAGGCCATCGTCGCCGCCGTGGCTAATGCTCGCTGGTGCTCAGCATGCGCGGAGCGCAGCTGTCGCTCATACTGCTCGCACGCTCGCTCGTGCTCAGCCTCCTTTGAGTGCATGTGCCGCTCGTGGTTCTCGCGAGCCTCGTCAAGGGCGCGTGCGTGACCCGCCTTCTCGGCCGTCCACGCGATGCGCTCGTCGGCCAGCTGCCGTCTCACCTCAACAGCACTGGCCCGCGCCTCCTCCAGCTGTCCCTCTGCGTACTGTCGCGAGGCCTCGGCACGGCTGAAGGTACTTTCGACATGCGCCAGCTCGGCGAGAAGCGCGCGAGCTGCCACGACCTGGCCACCAGCGCCGGCATTGCGCTCCTGCTCCGCCTCCTGTAGGGCCTCCTCAAGCTTTAGAATCTCGTTGTGGAAGTGAACCCGCAGTGACTCCTTGTCCGCCTCTAGCTTGAGGATGTGAGTACGGTACAGCAGCGTCAACTGCGGCGCGCTGGCGTCGTCCTGACCAGGGTCAAATACGCCTCGCATCGAGAGTGTCCAGTACGGCGCTCAAGTTCATGAGGGTTTCCACACGGCAACAATTGAAAAACAGGCCTGATCTGGTTACCCACCCCGACTGAAACACGAATAAGCGTGTATAGGACAAGATATCTGGTTTCGTATTTGGTGCTATCTCTCACAATACGAGGCGTATTTCGCCGAATCAAACGTCCCAGGGTGGAACCGAACCAAAATCATCTTGGAGTTGATCTTCCCAATTGCATATTCCATTATCAATTTCACACACTAAAATGTATTATCACTACTATCCACACAATTGTACTTAACTGCTCTTTAACTTAAGGCCACCAGGGATGTAACACATGCATCCGCACCCGGGTTTCGTGTGCACCTGTCCACGGATCGTGCACATCGTCGTCAGTACATGTGTACGATGCAGACACCGGCGTCTCGATCGCAAATCAAAACCCCGCGTTGATCACGACCCATCCCCACAGGGCCCACACTGCGAGCGTTGTCAAGAAGACTCATGCTGTTGTTGCGCCCGCTCCGCTATCCTCCAGGTTGACGTACGTGTAGGCTCCCTTTTCCGACGAATAGACTTTCACAGTCTTTTGGCTCTTGAAGGAGTCCAAGGCCGGCTTCGCTTTGTCATGAGGACCGACACGGCTCAAAAATTTAGCAGTGCTGAAGAGCCCGACGAGGCTGATGCGCTTCTGATTGCTATCTTCCGTTAAGCCCAGGGGCATCACCACGTCGGTAAAGCCGAGAGCGCGCGCCTCCTCGGCCGCAGGCATCACGCGCCAGAGGACAATGTAGACGTGCTGGCCGAGACAGCTCAGGAACAGGAGGGCGATCAGAAAGGGCTCCCATTCAGTCGATCCATAGCAGCGGGATTCGAGCGCCAGAATTGCATGCACGAGCACGGAGCCGCCGATGATGAGTGAGGAGACGAGCATGTACTCGTCGAGCAGCGTCAGGCACGCGACTGGCGGCGAGAACTGCGCGTTCGTCTGCCGATAGATGCCGCAGGTGAGCACCAGGGTGAGGGCGAGAGAGATGCGCCCAGCCTCGCCCTCGGTCGTAGCGCCCTCGATGGCAAAGGCGGCGAGCATCATCAGCTCCAGCACGATCATCGTGATGACAACGTTGTGCATGTAAAAGTCGGGCTTGCGCCGCACGAGGCACGTCATCGCCAGCTGCGGGAATTCATGCGCATGCACCTCGATGTGGCCGTAGACTTTATTGCACATGGTCCACACGTTGTGCAAGTGAAACGTGTCCACCTTGAAGATGTCAAAATGGGAGAGGGACTGCGGCTCCTTCTTGAGCGCATCTTGCAATTTGTACATGTTCCGCGGGATCGCGCGTACGCCTTTGGGCCCGGAATACTCGTCGACGTAGCCTGGCGCAGTTATCTCAACGCCCACAATGCCGCCGATGACGGTGTGAACGATGAGTTTCACCGTGAGCTCCTGGCAGTCGAAGGGAAAGTTTTCCAGCTCGAGCTGCTCCGCAAATTCGCCGAAAGCGCGGTACCGAAGGTAAATGTCCTCCCCGCGCACCTGCGCCACCGTGTCTTGGTGGACGGTGTGGTGGACGGAGTTGGAGAAGTCGAATTGGTTGAGGTACCACCGCGCGCTCGGCCGCAAAGTGTCTTTTGGAAAGTGCTGTGACATCGGCCCGTCCCCCTCTCTAATCAGGTCCTCGTCGAGAGCACCGCCAACAATTTTGAACTCGAAGAAGACATCGGCATAAAAGGTCTGTCTGAAGGCGTTTATCTCAAGCAGCTTGTCAAATTTGGCTCGAACGAGCTCAAGGGTACGAACTGGTCCGCCTTTCGACATGATCACCGGCTTGGGAGGGGGAGACGTGGCTGGCGGCGGTGGAATGACCTCTGGCTGGTTTGGGCCTTGGCTCTGGCTCTGGCCCGTGGCTGACTCTGGCACCGGATCGGGCTCCGGCGCAGGGTCGGGCTCCGGCACAGGGTCAGGCTCCGGTTTTGAGGGATCACTCTCCGTCTCGGAGGCGTCGTGCGTTCTGAGGCGGGGCTTTTTGGGGCGCCAAGAGTTGAAAACATGACTTTGGGATTTTGGAGGCGGCATCTAAGACTAAATCGTGTGAGACCCTCCCGCGGCTTCGACACTGATTCCGTAGTTGAGAAATCGTTCACATCGTGGAGTCGACCAACGGCCTCTCGTGTCCGAGAGGCGTGTCAACGATCGAGAGGGAGAGCGTGACGTCGCCTACGTAGTAGCCAATATGGCAGCTGACATCCAGCTCCAGATGCGCCGCAACGTGGAGAAGATGCACGAAACTATCGGCGAGCTCGATAGTTGGCTTGGAGACATTGGCAAGCGCGACGCACAGCTCCGTGGCGTCGCTGCACCAACAGGCTCCGGCAAACGCGGCGGCGTTGCGGACGACGACACTGACGAGGAGGAGGAGGCGCGTGCGATTGAGGAGGCCAAGGAAGAGCTGCGCAAGCTAGCTTTACAACAGAATGCCGAGGCGGAAGCAATCGGAAAGCCTGATGCCATGGCTAAGAGCGGCGGCAGCGGCGGCAGCGGCGGCAGCGGCGGCAGCGGCGGCGGCAAAAAGGGGCCGCTCACGCATGCCCAAAAGTACGGACAGTGGGAGCGGTTCGACGCCGACGCGATCGTCGAGCAGATCGACAAGACGGAGGCAGAACGCGAGCAGCTACGCAAGGAGGTCGTGCGCCTCGAGAATCGGCGCCTGCAGTCTCAGGAGCGCAAGAAGGCGGCAGCGGCTGCAGCTGCGTCGGAGGCACTGCGCCTGCAAGGCAACGAGGCCTTTAGCGCCGCGCGCTACGAAGAGGCGGTCGGGTTGTACACGGACGCGCTTGGCCACACGCCGCGCTCGGCCGTGCTGTACGCTAATCGCGCGCTCGCGCTTCTGAAGCTGCACGCGCACGCAGAGGCGGAGGAGGACTGCGACGCTGCCCTGCTCATCGAGCCCGCAAATGTCAAGGCGCTGCTGCGCCGCGCGCAGGCGCGGCACGCGACCGAGCAGTACGACCATGCCCTCGCGGACCTCGAGTCGGCACTCGAGCACGAGCCTCGCAACGCCGCCGCGCGCTCGCTGATGGCCGAATGCCGACGCCTCAAGAGCCTCCAGGTGCCACGTCCCAAGCCCACCCTGACGAAGCTCTCCATCGAGCAGGTAGAGCACGACGCCGACAACGACGGCGACGCTTTTGTACTCGCGCTCGCGCCGCCGCCCCCGCCTGAGGACGCCACGCATCGCATCACCGCGGCACCCTCGCGTGCCATCGCTGGTGCCGCGGCCGCCGCCCTCAGCGAGCATCCTGCGAGCTCCAGCGCCAGCACTGAGGCCGTCGCCGCGTCCACCGCCGAGCCCGTCGCCACAGCCACCGGAGGCGCATCCACATCCACGATGCGCCCACCGCGTGTGCTCTCGAGCGCTGTGCCCACTGCCGACAGCTTCCCGCTGCCCACGACTCTTGCGGAGGTGGAGCGCGCCTGGCGCTCGCTCCGCTCAGATCGCGCTGAGTTTGCCGCCTACGTGCGCCGCGTCGAGCCGTCGCGCTTCGAATCACTCTTTCGCAACAATCTGCCTGCGGAGCTCTTTTCGGCGCTCCTCGCGGCCCTCGACGGCCATTTCGCGCCTGAGGAGGCGCCTCGCATCCTTGCGATTATGCGCGCGCTCACTACGGCGGGCCGCTTCTCGATCCTGACGATGTGCCTTGACAAGCCTGATCAGAAGGCCATCGATTCGCTCAACATTAAGCTCATCGAAGCGCAGGGTCGCGGTGACCTCCCTGCCGATGAGGACCTCGAGACGATGCGCAAGGCGTACTCATGAGCTCCTCGTAAGGGCGTACTCTTGAGCACATCGTGAGGGCGTACGAGCGGATCCCGCCTCATGAACAGAAGACGCCGGTGGGCAGAGGAGCAGCCTAGAGCAGCACTCGCCATGGCGCTCGCCATGGCGCTCCCTCGCGAGGCCACGTGGAGGAATCGCCTTTGCGGTCGAGCACGGCGGGAGGAGCGGAGAGGTGAACAGCTTTCATTGTGCCGCGCGACGCCGCCGTAAAGCGTAGCGGGCGAGAGGCTGGCGGTCGTGGACGCGCGACTTTCAGTTCTCTCGGCTGTTGAGATGTTTTAACCAGTTGAACGATTTCGAAAAGTTGGGGACAGTGTGTGCGCCTACGAAGCTCGCAGGTCAGAGGCTCAAAGCCGCCGAGTCGGCCGCACTTCCTCGACGCGATTTCTCACTGTCACTCGCGTCGCCGGCGCGGACACGTCGCCACCAGCGTGCCCATACTGGTGTCGAACGTGCATTCACCTCGAGCGTGCAGAGCCCGCCGCCGTACCAGGAGGGGCACCGTCCCGTCCTTCGGTAATGAAGGGTGCAACTGCCGCCAGGGCAGACGGGTTCGATGAGCTTGTACTCTTCGCGGGTCGGCCCGCCGGTGCTGGGTACAGCAGCGCGGGCCGTGCCTGGCAACATGGGCCTCGGCTGCGGAGGCTTTACGGCTGCAGCGTCGCGCTTGGCCGGGCGTACTGAGAGCTCGAACCCAGTCCGAAGCCCAATACGTATCGGTCCGCGGCCCACGCCGTGCGCACTCGCAATGGGCTGCCCATCGCCACCAATGGCCCGGAGCATGAGCCCACCATCGTGCGATTGCAGGGACACGTTGTGCACGTAGCGCAGCACAGGCACCTTGCGTCCTTTGTACTCGGAGAGCCGCGCACCATCCGCAGCGCAGTACACGAGAACGCGTTCGCTGACAAAGCCAGCCTTGTCCGACGACTGCAAAGCTCGTGAGCATCGCTCAAGCAGGCTCACATCTGCAATGTGCTGGCCAGTCACGGTGTTGATCAGCGAGCCGCGCCCGTACCACTCGCGCGACTTGCGACCGGCGCGGGCGTGCGCGTACAGAGACGCCCAGGAAGTGGCGCCCGCCGCCATCGTGGGCAGTAGGAGCGCGGCGAACACGTGCATGCCTGCCGCGCCTTCGCGTGAACTGTTGACAAAGAGTTTCGTCATAAAATCATCACGATTCTGTCTCAAAGGACATGAAAGGACGGCTCCGCACCCCTCGATCAACACAAGTACTGAATTGTCGCTCGCTCGGGCTACTCAATTTCGCTTGTGAGGCGTCGCCGCACGCGGTCTCCCCCCACGCCCACAGCCACAGACCTTGGCCACAGACACGGAACGGGGACAAACAGGTCGCGAGGTCCAGGTGCCAGCTGCCAGGTCGGTCTCTGACTCGCTCTCTCCCAGCACACACTGCGATACCGGTGGAGGTGGTCGCCTGGTGCTTGCTGCCTTTAAGCTGCCCTATACTAACGGGCGGCGGGATTTGCATGATACGTAAACCTTGCCGCATGCCGCCGGGTTTTTTACGTACCCGTTCCTTACCCGACCGCCGGCGGGTCATCATTTTACCCACGAGGAACGACACGACGAGGCAATCTCGCGTGACGCACACACGACGGCCCGGGCTTCGTTAAAGCTTCGTCATGAGCTTCGTTCGGTCAAAACGGTGACGGTCGTGCGCAAGATCGAAGGAGTCATCGCAACGCGGGACGGCGACCCGGGGGAGACCCGCTATTTACTACCTGAGACCGCGTGACACAGTGACAGGCACCTCCCTTCCTCCAGACGCGCCGTGATCGCAAACAGCCGTCTTGCCGTTGAGTGGCATCAGCATGCCCCACACACGGTCCAGGAGCACCTCAGCTATTCGGGCCTCGCAGTCATTCACGCCGTACGAGATCAGCAACGTGTCCGGCCTGTCGCGAGGGGTGTGAAGGCCCGAAAGGAATTGAACGCTCTCGCAGTCATTGGGGTCCTGTGATGACTGCAAGCAGAATTCGGCAGAGCTGCTGAGCATCCGATACGGGGCTGCCGTTGACGTTGTGTACCAAAAATGCGTATAGCGCGAGCCGAACTTGAACACAGCCGCATTGTTAGCCTTCCCCCCGCCTCCCCAACCGCGATGGAGATGCCCGATGCCAAGAAAGGCGGTGCAGCTGCCGTTCTGGATCAAGACCAAGTTAGCAGTGGCTGAGATACGCGCGTCACGCACAGCGAGACCTACGGCTGAGCCACCCTTGTCGAGGGAGCTGCTGAGATGCACAGCAGCGCGGGCCGTTTTTCTGAGTTGGCGTGCCTCATGCCGTGCCTCTTGCCTCTCGACATACCGCTTGCCTCGCCTCTTGCCGCTGGGCGACGGCAGAGACCTCTCGAGCAGCTCCTCAAGCAAACTGGTGTTCCCATCGATGAGCACGAGAGATGCCGGGGTGACGGCAAACTCACGCAGATTCGCAATGTAGCTGATCTGAACCGAGCCGTTTGGTGCAGCCAAGCCGCACGTCCATCGTGCATCGCGCCGCCGATTGATAGGCATGGCAAGGTACTGTGGCCCGTAGCACTCAGGCACAGAGAGCATCTTGAAGCTTGGCGCTCCGAGCGATCCGATGATGCCAATCCAAGGCTGAATAAGCACCGAAAGGCCTGAAGCAGCCGTCATGTCAGGAGCGACAAAGAGTGCCTGGTTGCGCCCCTGCAACCACTTATCCCACACCTGAATCCGCTGTGGGGTCCATGCTTGAAGCATGTGAAGGCCACCGTCAGCAGTGAGTTTGCGCTCTAGATGCACCGGCGAGACAGAAAAGGTGCACGCGGCGCAGTTGTACGTGACCAAAAGGTGGCGGCCGTCGAGGTTGAGCAGCCGTGCATCGTAGACCTGCTGGCTCCACGGAGGTGTGAAGCCACCACTGACGCCCGCCGGCACGTACTCACGGCCGTGGTCAGCCCATGTGGCAATCTGCAGCGGTGGTCGTGTGATGAGCCACGTCCAATCAAGGACCGCCATTTCTCTGTCCAGCACCAAGAGCACGGTGCCTTTGAAGAAGGCTGCCGTTGCAATTGTCATCTTCTTCCACGTCGCATTGAAGAGTGGACTGCTTGCATCGCACTGGTGCAGCACATCGGCCCGCACAGCGACAACGTATACGCACCGAGGGCACAGTCCATGAGGCGCGGCGGTGAGACTCGGGTTGAAGAACCGAAGCGGACGCGGATGCGCAGGCTCACCCAATTGTGGTGGGCCAGCAAAGGTTCCGACATTCACCGAGAGCGTGCGTGGCTGCTTGACTGGCATCACAGAGGCGCAGTGTCCTCGGAGAAACTGCGCACATTGCTCGCGAGCGAAGTGCCGTGGCGCACCGTACATTTGAGCTGGTGAGTACGTTGGCTTGGTGGCGGAGGACATCATGCACAGGTTCACGAAAATGTCCTCTGTGAATCGTACAAGTACAAATATTGGACGGACGGCGACACGACAACACTTGAGGCTCGAACGGAGGATTTCGATGCGAGGTTTTTGCGAGATTGGCACCTCGCGCCTTGTCGTTCCCTCGTGTGCCGCCGACGGCCACGTGCTGTGCCCTCAATCAACATGGACGTGTGCAAGCCGCACTGCGCCCCCTGCAAAATCTGTCCGTCGCTGCTGGCCTCAGATTTGGCGAGTCTCGCCAGCGAGTCGAGTTTGGTCATCGCCGCGGGTGCGGATGAGCTGCACCTGGACATCATGGACGGCCACTTCGTGCCCAACCTCACATGGGGCAGCCCAGTTGTAGCCTCACTGCGCAAGCACGTGCCCGATGCTTTCCTCGATTGCCACTTGATGGTGAGCAAACCATCCCAGTGGGTGTCGGACATCGCCAAGGCCGGCGGCTCGCGCTACACCTTTCACATTGAGGCGGTCCGCGGCCATGGCGATGACCCTCTCGATGCTGCTGAGATGTGCAAACTGATCCGCGAGAACGGCATGCAAGTGGGCGTCTCGATCAAGCCGGGTACCGGAGTGGAGGTGCTCGCCGGCATCATCGAGCTCGTCGACATGGTTCTCGTCATGACCGTAGAGCCGGGCTTTGGGGGTCAGAAGTTCCAACCGGCCATGATGTCCAAGGTGCTGGCACTTCGCACGCAGTATCCGAATCTCGACATCCAGGTCGACGGCGGCCTCTCGCCCGAGACCGTCGACGCCGCGGCCGCCGCGGGTGCCAACCTCATCGTCGCGGGCTCGTCGGTCTTCAAGCCGGGCCTCAACCCGCGCGAGCCGATCAAGACGATGCGATGTGCCGTCCTGCGCCATGGCCACGGTCTGAGCGCCGAAGAAGCGGAGGCAAGAGCAAACAAGGTGGGCGAGAAGCGGCAGGCGCCCACGGTAGTCGAGGGCGCAGACGCCAAGAAGCCATCGGTGCCTGTGCCGCCGCCCGCCACACCCGCGACGCTCTCAGCGGCCGACGCCCTCAAGCGAGAGGTGGGCTATCGCGCCGTCGACGTGCACGTCCGGTCGGGGATGGCGGTGGGCCTCGGGACGGGCTCGACGGCCTACTTTGCCGTCGAGCGCCTCGGCCAGAAGCTCGCGAGCGGCGAGCTCAAAGACATCATCGCTGTGCCCACCTCGGTACGTACCAAGGAGCAAGCGGAGAGCCTCGGCATCCCGCTGACAACGCTCGACGAGCAGCCGACGCTCGACGTGGCCATCGACGGTGCGGATGCCCTCGATCGCGCTCTCAATCTCGTCAAGGGCGGCGGAGGCGCGATGCACCGCGAGAAGATGGTCGCCATGCGCGCAGCCAAGTTCATCTGCATCGTGGACGAGTCCAAACTCTCCTTCGGCGGGCTGGGACCGTCCTTCCCCCTGCCCGTCGAAATCACACCCTTCTGCGCCAAGTGCACGATGCGCACGATCGCGAGCCTGCCCGCGCTCGCCGGGTGCGAACCACGCTTGCGCCTTGGCTCCGCCGCGAACAATAAGGTCGACGGTGACCAGCCGGCCGTGACCGACAACGGCAACTACGTCGTCGACCTCTTCTTCAAACAGCCGATCGCCGACCCCGTCGAGGCGGCCCGCCAGCTCAAGGATGTCGTCGGCGTCGTCGACCACGGCCTCTTCTGCAGCATGGCGGCCGAGGCCATCGTCGCCGGTCCCGCTGGCGTGTACGTGCTCACGCCCGAGTGACATAGTGACCGGGAGGCGGTCTGGCGAGAGCAATATTAGGGTGGGCCGTCATCGGTTGCGCAGCGCCGCAGTCAAATTGTGTGGTTCGTTTCTTAACGCGTACCCGGTAAGTTGAAGTGTGAACAAGAGTTTCGTGGCGACGAGACGCCTGCGTTGAGTCAGTGTTGGGTCGCACAAAATGTCGGCGTCGTCAAGCGCAGAAGCGGCGACGGGACCCTTATTGCGCTACTTTTCAGGCCTGACGCGCGCGGCCCTCGATCGCCTGTACGCCGACGGTTGGACGTGCCAAGGGCTTCTACGCGCGCTGCCAAGCATGGCTCGCCTGTACGTGTTGCGCCTCGCATGTGCACAAGAAGACGTTCCTGTGGCCGTTGTGGATGCATGGAAGCGCGCGGACAGCAGCACAGCCACCTTGAGGCACGCCCAAGCGTTAATGGTGCTCGAGCGGTTGAGCCTCATCGAGAAATCGTTGGCACCTGGCGGCGGCACTAGCTGGCGATTGCACCGTGGGTTTGCCAAGCAACTGCTCGACAGTCTGTGCATTGGCGGTGTTCTCGACGCGGAGAGTGAGCGCGACGTCGGCTCGGCGGCCCTAAGCAGTGGCAGTAGTGGCGCGCCCGTGCTCGGCCAGCTCGAGCGCCACGCGCACTCCACGTGGGAGCGCGTGCTGCAAGCGATCATAGCTCCTCCGGACGACGACATCGAGCTGACCATGCAGTGCGATGGCGCAACGATGCAGGAGCTGCTTATAGAGGCGGACCTGCTGGGCTACGCGCCCAACGACGGCGGCACGGACGTCGATGATAACGGCGCGTTGCCGGCGCGGTTCACGATGAGCCGGCAAGCGCGTCGATACCTGCTGCTGCCGACTCATGCGCAGGTGTGGATGCTGGTGCGCGCCTACATGAAGCTGTCGGAGAAGGGGACGCCTGGGACGCAGCACGGCGTGCTCTGCTTCCTCATGCGGCTCGGGCTGCTGCGCCTCGGCCGCGCGTACCGCATGGACGATGCAGCTCTCGACGAGGCACAACGCGCCACTCTAGCCGACATGGCGCTCTTCGGCCTCATCTACCGGCCAGAGGAGACGCCTGAGTTGTATTACGCGACGCCCCTATGCCAGTACCTGCTCTCCACGTCTGCGGGCGCCGGCGCTGCGGCAGCGAGCTCCGAAACGGATCGCGCAGGCGCGGCCAACGGCAACGGCGCAATCGCGAGCGGTGCGGGCAGCGGCGGCGAGGGCGGCGGCGGCTTCCTGGTTCTTGAGACCAACTTCCGTGTGTACGCGTACACGGGCTCGACACTGTGGGCGCGCGTTCTCGAGGGTTTCACCCGACTCGAGTACGTGCTCCCCAATTTGGTCATCGGCTCTCTCACGCGCGACTCCATCCACGCCGCGGTCGACGCGGGGGTGAGCGCCGCAGAGATCATCCAGTTCCTCGCACGCAACGCGCACCCGCGCATGGCGAAGCAGACGCCTGTGCTGCCCGAGACGGTCGTCAACCAGATCGAGCTTTGGGTCAAAGAGAAGCAGCGCGTGCAATATGCCAAGGCGCGGCTATATCAGCACTTCAGCTCCCAGGCTGAATTTCTCGAGGCGGAGGCGTACGCAAACGACATCAAGGTCCTGATTTGGTCGAAACACGCACCCGAGGGAAGGCAGTGCTTGCTCGCTGTGAGGGCGGATGCGCACGACGCGATGAAGCGCTTCTTGAAGGCGCGCACGCAAAACGGCTGAGCCGCGCGGGCGGGTGACCGTTCCTCGTCGCGTACAAGTAGTCGACCCCACATCTCTTTCAAAACGGAGCACCATTACATGTCTCATCGACGGAATGATCTTGTTAGGATGTTTGCGGGCTATGATCTTCGCGAATCTAACTTGTCGGTCGTGACGAGGAAAGATTCGTGGCACTTTCTGAGATAATGCACACGACCCACTTGGCAGCTGCTGGCTGGGCCTCTGCGCAGAGCTTGCCCGTTCGTCTCGGCGTGTCACGCCGTTCGTCTCGTCGGGCAGATCCGGCCACTCTCATGATCGACCCGGGCTCCTTTGCCGTCGCGGCCGAGCAAAAGTCTGCAGTTGCAAAGCTCATGGAGGGCCTGAGAAAGGAGTACGACAGCTTCTTTCAGCCGCTGCTGCCCGAGTTTTACAACCCGGAAGTCTCATTTGCAGACCCGCTCATATCCTTCACCGGCCTCGAGAAGTACAAGAACAATGTAGACATGCTAGCCGGCAAGACGCCCCTGGGCAAGGCGTGCTTCACCGACTGCGGGCTTGCGATGCATGGCATCAAGGAGACGCCGACGGGCCTGCAGACGCGCTGGACGCTGCAGTTCCGCTTCAAGCTGCTGCCATGGGCGCCGCTCGCCCAGTTCACGGGCGTGAGCCAATACACGCTCGACGCCAACAAGCGCGTGCTCGCGCAGCAGGACTATTGGGACAGCATCAACCTTCAGAAAGGCGGGGCGTACGCGGCTGTCTCGAAATTGGACGCGCTCAAAGACTTTGTGGGACAGCTGCAGCCGAGCGGTTCGGGCGCCAGGCAGGCATCGGACAAGGAGCTGCCCTACGTGCTGCTGCGCCGCGCAAAGGACTACGAGGTCCGCCGCTATCCGCAGCACGTGGCCGTCACCACCAACTATTACCGGCGAATCGACGCATTCGGGACTCTCGGTGCGTACACCAACGGCGCGAATGAGCAGGAGAAGGCGCTGAAGGCCTACGTGCCGTCGCTCATGAGCGTGCAGCAGGACTCGCGCACGCTCGCGCAGATCACCGACGACGCGCTCGACCTCAAACCAAGCGAGAAACCGAAGGTGATGCGATGGCCCATGGCTGTCCCCGCGATGCGTGAGCCTGCGCCGCCGCAGCCGACGGAACGGCTCATGGGCGCGTGCGAGCTCGAGCTCGTGCCCTCGCGTGTGGTTGCGTGCTACAAGTTCTCGGACCCGACGACCGAACCGATCGTCCGGGGCTACCATGCGCTGCTCGCTAAGCGGCTGCGCGAGGACGGTCTCAAGCCCTCCGACGGCGTGCCGGAGGAGCAGTTCCGGCTCGCCCAATTCGATGCGCTCAACTCCTTCGGGGCACGCCGCTCAGAGGTTTGGATCGACCTCGAGGAGCACCCGTGGGTAGAGCAGTGAGAGGCACAGCCACGCACTGCCCGCAACACGCAGCGCCGCACGAAATTCGTTCACCGAGGCAGCCGGAAGCGACCCGCGGGTGTCCCACGTGTGTCTGAGTTCTGATTCAAGGACGAATCGTTACGATAATATGAAATACATGAAACTCTCAATTCAATCCGATCATTCGTCGGCGAGCTGCGGGAGCTCGCATTCCCCGCTACGACGTTATGGCTTATGCGGATTTGCACGGATCGTGCGCGCTTTCGTGGACCGGCACGTGGCGGCAGCGCGGGGAGCGGCACTCTCGAATCATGTATCTCGATTTTTGATTATAACGTAGAATTGTGCGTTACTTTGGTGGTGATTGATGCTCATCGACCGACCGCAAGCTGAAACTCATCGCTCTGCAAGACCGCTGAACGTTCCACTATGGCATGCAATAATTTCATAATACCGTACGGAGCCGCTACATCGCATGTTAAGCAAGTGGGTCTGACGCTCTACGCTCTACGGCTATAAAGCCGCAAACCCAGGAATAGTCTATGGAGCGCCAACGCGGATGCACGGCACCACATCACCGCACGCACCCGCAGGGCACGTGCGCGGGAACTTAGTGGGCTTGCGCATGCTCCAATAGTGGCTGCCTTGCAGCATGCATTAGTGGCTGCTGTGCAAGAGAGCTAATGCTGAATTAGCACTTACCGCAGCCACATCCCGCCCCGTGCGAGGCACACGACGCGCAGCCACAGTTGACCGTGTGGGCTTTCTCGTGGGAGCTCTTGTGGCCGTCGCGGTGCAGTGGGCAATCGCAGGGTCGCGCATGGGAGCCTGTACAGCCAGTGCAATCGCAGCTCCGTGCATGAGACGCCGAGGCGAAAGCAAACGCGGCGGTGGCGCCGATGAGCATGCGCCGTGAGACGCACTGCATGGCCGGCTTGCTGGTTCGCACGATCGGCTCGTTCGCGCACACAGCTGGCGTTTTGTAGCGCAAGGCCGGAATGGCCAAGGCCTGTGAGAGAGACCACAGCCACAAGAGTTTCAGCGAAGGCAGTGATGAAACAGGGTGAATAGAGCGGTGGCAATCGAGAAGATCTAGGTGATAGGCACTCACCGCGGCCGGTGCGATGAACGCGATCAGGAAGAGCAGCGCAGTGATCAGCGCATGGTAGTTCATCATCAGAGTCTGCAATAGATCTCCGAGAGCCGAGCGCGTTCGGAAAAGCTTTCACACCGCTTCGAAAACAGTGTGACGAATTCCTAATGTTTCCCCTAAGTGACTCGTTCATGCAAATACAGGTCGTAAGAGCCGCCCGGGGTGCCGGATAGAGCTCAGCTCGGCTTCGTGTACGTGGCGAGCATCCGGCGGTTGCTCGTGAGGGTCACCGAATTGGCCGACGCCCACTCGATCCTCAGCGCGGCGGCGTCGTCGGCGGTGTCGGCGTGAGCGAACTCATCGACGGTCGTCGTGTGTAGGCACGAGCCATGCAGCCCAATGAAGCCAAAGAAGCCTTGCGAGCCCGCGAGCCACCAGCGAAGCGTGCGCTCCTCGATCGAGACGGAGGCGACGAGGTCGCCAGCGGCCGAGAAGGCGAGGCACGTGACGGCATGCTCGTGCCCCTGCAGGATGCGCCACTTGGTCGCGGTGCGCATGTCATAAAGGATGACGACGCCCTCGATCGTCCCGACTGCGAGCCGCTGCGTGCCCTGATGAAAGGCCATCATCGGGTAGCGCTTGACGAGCTCGCGCAGCGCGGTAGTGCTTGCGACGAGGCACCCCTCGCGCAAGGAGGGCACCGACGGGTCGAGCGGGCGGAGGACGGCCGCGACCACCGTCGGCAGCTCGGCCTCGAGAGAGACACCGCGCGCCTTGACGAGCGAGATGAGCGCGTTCACCGCCGACCGCCGCACATGGGCTGGGTGGCTCATGAAGGCCGCATGTTCACCCATGGCGCGGCAAAAGGCGCGCGGCTCCGAGGAGCCCACCGCAAGCAACGCCGCTTGAAACCGGTTGGGCGCGGCAGGCGAGGCGAGCGGCGGCGCGGCGTCCTTGGCGGTCGCGGCGGGCGGGCTCGGCGGCAGATTGGAGGTGGCGGCCGAGAGGAGGAAGAGCGTGCGGATGAGCGTCGGCGGGTCGGCGACGTGCGCCTTCCAAATAGGGTAGCCCTTGCCAAGCAGCTCGGCAGCGGCGGTGCGGTGGAGCTCGGACGGGTGATCAAGCAGCGCGGTGAGCTGGTTGACCACGATCGTCGAGAGCTCCGCGTCGAGTGGCGTGAAGAAGCGCGAAGCGAGCACCGCGAGCACGAGGACCGAAACGCCCTGTGGCGAGCTGAGGTCCTCGGCCACGACACGCACTTCCTTAGACCCGGCGGCGGCGGCGGTGCTCGCGCGACGCGCCGGCTCCGCGAGCCGCAGCACGCGCGGCGCCCACGCTGCCACAAGCTGCTGCCGCACCTCGGGCTTCATCCGGTGCAGGGTGCCCTCCATGAGCGCGCGAGCTGCTTGCTGCACCTCCTCGACAGGGTCGACGTAGTGGCTCGCGAGCAGCGAGAGCGAGGGCGCGCAAAAGAGTGGCAGTTTCTCGGGCAGCACCACCGAAAAGTGCGTCACGAGCGAGGAGCATGCGTTTCGTACGTCGTCGTACCCCGGGCACATCATGAGCGTGTTTGCGAGCGTGACCGCCGCGATCGAGTGCAGCGCCGTCAGGTGCGATGAGCACTGCCACCGATGGTGGCGGGTATACGCGCATGGCGTGAGGAAGGAGAAGTTGCCCCCGTGGCCCCGCACACCGAAGGTCACCTGGGGCACGGGCGGCCGCAGCCCGATGACGTCGCTGCACTCGGCGTCGAAGGCCGGGTCCACGCCCCAGCAGGTCATGTAGGACAGGGCCGACTGGCACGCGACTACGTCCGAGGGGCGCGGGCCCCGGCTCTTCACAGCCTCCAAGGTCGCACGTTTGCCATGGTCGCTCTCCGCGAGCAGCTTCGACAATGGCTGAACCGTCGCCGAGGGCGCAGCGCTATCGACCTCGCCAGGCTTGCTGCTGGAGGCATCGGCGCTACTCGGCACTAGGCCCTCGTCCTTGGAGATCGACTCGAGCAGTGGCTCGAGGTTTTCGGGCAGCGTGAAGGGGGTGGCCTCGGCGGTGGCGACCGCGCCGTGGTGAGCACCCGCGCCGGCGGCCGCAGCAGCGCCCTCCTTCTGTTCTTGAGCGGCCAGCCCTCGGGGCTGCGTGCTGCGTGCCTCACGGCGCACCTCGAGCTCCTTCGCGTCCTCCCCGTCGAGGGCTGTGAAGATCTCGCTTGTGAACATCTCGCGGCTCTGGCGGCGCGGCGCGCGAGGTGAGGGCCCCAGCTGATAGGAGCGCTCACGCTCAATCGCCGAGCGCTTGGCCTCGAGCGCGAGTCGCTTGACATTGAAGAGAAGGGCATGCAGCGGCGCGTTCGTGCCGCCGAGGCCGATGCGCACATTCTCAAGCACGCGGTTGGAGGAGGTGGAGCGCAGCTCACGCGAGATTGCGAGCTCCGGCACGCTCTGCGAGAGAGGCGCGAGGGCCATCGCTTCGAGGTGAGGCCGAGCTTCGGGCCCGCGTAGCACCCGAGCCAGCCGCCCCGCCTGCAGCTGCCAGATGTACACAGTCGAACCCATCGCCACGTCCGCTCCTGTCCCACAGAGTCCATCGCCGCTGCCGCACCACCCAAGGGCGCACCGAACGCTGAGCATCCCTTCGGCGGGTCGCCACTGCAGCTCCCGAATCGGCTCCAGGTGGCCGTTGAGCAAGCCGACGCAGCGCACACGATCGGCGTCAGCATGCCGCCAGCCCGCGTCGCTGCCGCGCAGCGCAGCAGGCACCAGCGGCACCAACGGCATCTCGGAGACGTCGTAAATGGAGATGGCGCCGTCAGTGCCCACGGCGAGCACCCACCTCTCCATGTGCAGGGGCACCCCTGGCGGCGGCTGCAGCAGCGTGGTGATGGGGCCCGAGTGCTCCTTGAAGCGGCGGAGCGGCTGCAACCGGTGCAGCGACCAAATGACGACCTCACCGAGCGAAGAGGCCGATGCGAAGAAGAGACATGCTGTCGGGATGCCGGACTGTGGATTGCCGGACGCTTCTCCAGACTCCACGGCGGCATCCCCATCGCCTCTGCTCTCATTGACGTCGGCGATGCCGTCGGTGAGGGGCGCCGTGGCGGGCGCCGTGGCAGGGGCGAAGGCGCTCCTCGCGGCCGACGAGGCGCCGAGCTTGAGTGGAAGGATGGCACTCACCCGCGACGGGTGCGCCGCTCGTCGGCCCTCGGGTACGCCACCGCCAGGCAGTCGCAACCGGCCAATCGAGCCATCCGTGTAGCCGAGCAGCAGCTGCACCGGCACCCCATCCTGAGCCACCAGAGCCGAGGCGCTCACCGAGGGCTCGCCCGGAGGCACCGGCGCCCAGCCGCGCGTCAAGGGCGCGTAGCCGAGGCGGGTGAGCGGCGCCGCCGAGGCCACCACCGCTGACGCCGCCCTGGGCGAGAGCAGATCGGCCACGTAGATGTGCATCGTGCCGGCACTGTCAGCGATGGCGATGGCATGGGCGAGGGGCGATGCCTTCGGCGCTATCGAGGCCAGCCAAGGAGCAAGCACTGCCGCCGCGCAGCGCAGGAGAGCGTTGCTGTTGCTGTTCCCCTCGGCTGCCTCCTCTGCTGCCTCCTCGACTGCGGCGAGCTTCGCCTTCTCGGCGGCGGCCGCCGCCTCTTGGGCCGCCTCGATGACAGCGCGCGGCACGATCACGTGCTCGGCACCCACTGGGGCATCGGCCGGCTCCTCCAGAAAGGCTGGCACCGCGAAGAGGGTGGGCGGGACCAAAGCGGACCAGGCGACGACGGCCCAACTATCCGTGCTGCCTGCGCCGCCTGCACCTGCGCCGCCGCCGCCGCCATGCACGAGCCTAGCGCCAGCCCAACCTTCTTCGGCACGTGAGATCGACGCAGGCAGCACAAGGATCACCCGCGGCGGCGGGACAGACGGCCGCTCCCATAAGGCCGCGGGCATCGCATAGAGCCAGAGCGTTCCATGGGGGTCGAGGAGGAGGACGAGAGAGCCGTCCGCACTCAGCTGCACGAACCGCTGCGCGCTCAGCGGCAGTGGAGGGTCGGGCACACTCATTACTCCCTCGACACGCGCGCCGTTCTCGCCGCCCTCCTCCTCAACCATGTCGCTCTCGGCAGCCGTTCGGTACGTGAGGGTCTGGCGCTGTTTGAACTCTTCGTCAAACGGATTCGCCTCGGCTGCCTTCTTGGCCAGCAGCGCCTTGGTCGAGGCCGCCTTCGCCGCCTCCGTCTCGCGTCGGCGCCGCTCCAGGACGCTGCGTAAATAGGCCAGCTGCTGCGCCTCCTCGTCGACCGCATGCTGCATCGGCTTCGCTTTCAGCAGCTCGGCACGAGGCGGCAGCAGCGTGCAGCGCGTCGGCGGCGCGGCGACCCCGACGTTGCCGTTGGGGTGCACGAGCAGCTGCCAGCTGCGCACGCCACCAGAGGCGTCGAGGCACACGAGGCGCGCGTGCTGCTCTGCGCCGCCTGGTGTCGCGGCGACCGCCATGCACCAGTCGTCCAACGGTGAGAGCACGCAGCGTACGGTCATCGTGGATAGCTGTACTATGCTCAGCGCCTGGCTCTCGCCGCCGATGACCGCATGCTTGAGCCCGGGCAGCATGGCCCCAACGGTCGCACTGGGCAGCAACGACGTGGGCGAGGACGAGAGGCACCTTCCGTCCATGGGGTCCCACACATTGAGCAGCCCGCCATGGCAGAGTGAGCAGAGCGCGTCCAAGCGCTCAAAGAGGCACGAAGCGACCCACATGACCGGCGCAGAGTGCCCAAGGAGCATGACACGAGGCGAGAGGCGCAGGGATGCCGCGGCGGCATGCTCTTCGTCGTCATCGTCTCCCGGCCCGTCTTCAACACCCCAGAGGCAGACCTGGCCTGTGCTCGAGCCACTGACCAGGGCCGCACGCGGCAGCGACGTCACGCAGATGCAAGTGACGTCGTGGCGCGGCGGTGCGGGCCAAGCGGCGATCGGCACGAGCAGTGACAGCTGTGGCTCCGCAGCGGCAGGCGGCTTGGGCTCGCGTCTCATAGTCGTCCGATGCCGATGCCTTGCTCGGTCCCGACATTGCTGCGGAATTCAGGTGTGAACGCAAATAGAACATCTCCCGTTGCAGTGTGAAGTGAGACGCGTCGGCAGAAGGCCGGCGGGGCACATCGGGGCACATTTCCTTCGTGGAATAACTTTTCTTTAGGACCCGCTCGCGGGAACGCCATGTGGTTGTGAGGAGTCGCTTTTCGCACTGGGCTCCGGCCCGAGGAGACGGGAGTGTTATGCCCTACTGGGCCGAGCGTTATTTGGCCAAGCGTCTCCTCATCCTTCTCATAGTGCAGCTCTCCGTTACCTTCGACCTCGGCAGTCTCGGCGAACGCATTGATAACGAGTACATCCGCTCTCTCGAGGCTGATCCAGAGCAGGCGGCGCATGCGCCGAACCACTCGCCGCGCGAGGTCAGCAGCGGCCACTTCGTGCTCGTGCGACCAACGCCACTCAACAAGCCGAGGCTGGTGACTTACAGTCCAGAGGTGTGCACCACACTGCTCGGGCTAGATGAGAGTGAGTGCCGCTCCAAGCTCTTTGTGAAGCTCTTCTCGGGCGGAGACGTCGAGGACGAGATTCCTGGCTTCAATCAGCAGTGGGCCACGCCATATGCACTGTCAATCTACGGCCAAGAGATTAAGCCTGACGGCGCCGGCCCGCGCGGCTACGGATATGGTGATGGCCGCGCGATCTCCATTGGCGAGGTGCGTATCGAGGGCGTGGGCACCGACGATGAGGAGGAGTGCCCGGCGTGGGCTCATGCTGGCGAGTGCGCCAAAAATTCCGAATCTATGCTCGCCTCCTGCCGGAAGAGCTGCAATGTCAGCACCGGCAGCACGCCTTGGGAGTTGCAGCTCAAGGGCAGCGGGAAGACGCCCTTTTGCCGCGGCTCGGACGGCCGTGCAGTGCTTCGATCGAGCCTGCGCGAATTCGTGGCGTCGGAGACCATGGCCGCGCTAGGTGTGCCGACGACCCGAGCGCTCTCGCTCGTCGTATCGGCGGACGAGCGCGTGCAGCGGGCCTGGTACACGAACAAATCTGCGGCGATCGCCATCGGGGCGATCAAGCGGGACAAGCACGGCGGTGACGTGGTGCGCGCGGAGCGGGTGGCCATCACCACCCGCGTCGCGCGGTCCTTTCTACGCGTCGGCCAGTTTGAGCTCTACGGACGGCGCGCGAGCCGACGCGAACCAGATGGGCTGAGGCAGCTCGAGCAGCTCGCTCGACACGCCCTTCGGCGCGAGTACCCTGAAGTCTTGGGACCAGCGACGTGTACCCGCGCGGCGGGCACGCCGCTGCAAGTGCTGCTGCTGGAAATGGCCCGTAAGGCGAGCGCCCGGTTCGCACGCCTGTCGGCGGACTGGATCCGCGTGGGATACACGCAGAGCAAGTGAGTGCTAATGACCTCTGATGACCTCTGAAGACCTCTGATGACCTCTGATGGCCTTTGATGGCCTCTGATGACCTCTCCTCTCCCATGGCCCCACAGCTTCAACGCTGACAACTGCTTGGTGGGCGGCGTCACCCTCGACTATGGCCCGTTTGGCTTCATCGAGCGCTATGATCCAGCATGGGGCATGTGGGTAGGCTCTGGCGACCACTTCTCCTTCATGAACCAGCCGAGAGCGGCAGGCAGGAACCTTCAAATGTTCCTACGGAGCCTCGAGCCGCTCGTCGACGCGGAGGGCATTGCCGAGCTTCGGTATATCGTCCAGCGTAGTTACGAGGCCGACATGGAGAGGGCGCTGGGCGAGATGTGGGCCAGCAAGCTCGGCCTGCCGCCCCATGCCCGTGCGCGTGCCACGCGGCTGTGGCGCGCCCTCGCTGTGCTGATGCAAGAGACGACGACGGATTGGACGATCTTTTGGCGTCAGCTCGCTCAGGTGGCTGACGCCGCGGCCGAAGGCGTCCGCGACGAGGCGACTCACCTCACGCTGCTGGCGCCCGCCTTTTACACGCCGCCCGCCGACCAAGATTCCGCGAGCCGTTGGATGGATTGGCTGCGCGACTGGTGGAGTGAGCTCGACGTCGAGGATGGCCGGAAGGGCGCGGGCGCGCGCATGCGCCTCGCCAACCCCAAGTTTGTGCCGCGTGAGTGGATGCTCGTCGAGGCGTACACCGCCGCTGAGAAGGACGACTACGGGCCGTTGCGGACGCTCCTCGCGCTGCTGGGCGCCCCCTACGAGGAGCATCCGGAGCTGAGCGAGCGCTTCTACCATCGAGCGCCGGTAGGCGTCGAGTGGCAGGGCGGCATCGGTTTCATGAGCTGATCCTCGTAAGGTGCGAACTCCACTCACGGAGCGCGCATCCCGAGAGCCCCACAAGCCGGTGGGAGCGAGACGACATGACGCGACGCCCGGAAATACCGACGACACTTTGACGAGTTATATGTCACCGTCGACCGGGCGATTGCTGAGACGCCGCTCCGGCCTGCGCAGCTAACAACCGGCCGCCCACACGGTCGACCCACACACGGTCGACCAACATTTCTCCCACACGGGTAGGCCTCTCCGCCAAGGGTAACCGACTGGGTGAACCAAGCGACTCCGACACCAATCTATTGAGCTCTATTTTCAGGAAAGAGAGGGGCGCTGTGAAGGCCTGGCTGTGTTTGGCAAATCCTTTGACTATGTTTTCTTGAATTTGCATGCAACGACGTGTTGTTTGAGCTGCTATTTTTGCAATCTATTTTCAGCTCACCCGTTCTCGAACTCCACACGACCAAGTCCAACGGTGCTCGACGCGGCAGACATGGCGCACGCCTTTCCTTTGCCCAACCCGCCATCCGCATGCACCGCCGAGTATCCGAGCTCTCTTACTCACACGCCGCTGCCCCCTGTTCGGCTTGCACAGGCTATCCTTTCCACTCCTTCCAAGACATGTCAGGAGAGGACTCGCGCCGAGTCTCGATGGTAAAAGAGGATGCGAAGGCTGCTCCCGAGGCTGCTCCCTTGGCTGCGCAGGTGGAGTATGGCGAGAATAGCGCGCCAATGAGCGAGAACGCCAAGCGCTTCGCGCCTATCAAGGCCCGGCTGCTCTCCGAGCTGCGCGCCAACCCGCTCGACTTTGAGAACCCGCCGACCGAGGCTGCAAAAGAGAAGCCCCATCCATTTCGCTGGGTGCCGGAGCACGACCCGGCGCGTCCCGACGATGAAAATATCAAGGGCCAGAACAGCGTCTGGATGTTGAACCAGATCCAGAAGTGGGAGTTGGAGCTGCCAGCGATGAGTATCGTCGTCCAAGGTGGACAAAACCACCCGATGATGCTCATCCAGCAGTCTGGGTTGCGAGAACAGCGCGCGGACTTCCTCAAGTCGCGTCCACGCATCAACGACACGTATTTTGATGGCAACCGCGACCCTGTCGAGGGGTGGATGGCCGCAGTCAAGGCGTGGCGATTGCCGGCCTTTTACGTGGGCGCCAACTACCAGATGCCGGAATTCACCTTCAAACCATCTCACACTCTTTTCATCGACGCGTCTTTGCAGGCACAGGACGACGCCGATCTCATCGGCCGGGAGGACCGAGTGAACAACGAGTGGATAATGGACGCGGTCACGCACCAGCCGCTCTGCAAGCAGTCAGCCGTCAAGGGGCGTGACGGCATCTTCTTCTGGAATCTGAATGTGGTGGCCGCTGTCACGCCTCTCGGCGTCATGCCCCCGCAGACGCAGTTTGTAGGAAATCTGCGCGAGAACTACGATGTATGGTTTGGCGGCATGAAGTCTCAGTCGGCCGTGCTCATCGAGAACAACCCGATGATGTCGTCGCTCCTCGCCGGCGGCTCGCGCTTCCTCGTCGGCGTGACTCGCCCCAAGAACATCAAGCGCTGGGGGAGGATGGGTAAGCAGATTCTCGATCTAGAGGAGCGCAAGAAGCACGCTCTTTCCTCTGCAGTGCTTTCCAAGGGTGAGGTGCGCCTCGAGATTGTTAACGCGCGCCTCAACAAGCTCGGCCTCGCGCGTCTTGCCGCGTTCATGCCGTCCGCGAGTCAAGGCGACGCCCTCGTCCTGCTCAAGTCCTTCATCCCGGGTGACAATCCACCCGAGCACACCTCGGAGGTATTCCCAATGAAGGCTGGCTTCGTCAAGTTCAAGGGGCGCTCGGCCCAGTCGATCGACCGGCGCTTTATCACCGATGGGCGCCCGTTCGAGCGCGCCGAGCTCAACGATATCCTCGAGGACCAAGACCCACAACGCTCTCAAGTGAGAGTCAAGCTCTGCCTCGCTGCCAAGAATGGGAGCGAGATGCGCGGCGAGGGCGGTCAGCTAAGGGGCTTACTCGGCGAGTTCAAGGTGTCGCTCAAGGAACTGGTGCGCGATGGCACCGCGGACAGCCACGGCTCGTTCTCTGTACAGGGCGAGGTCGAACTGATGGGAGCCGAGAAGGAGCCTGAGCCCGAGCCTGTGCCGCGCAAGCTCGTCAAGCCGAGTCGAGAGAACACTCGACAGTCGATGGTATCGAATCCTCGCGGCAGCCGGCGTATGAGCTTTGGCTACCCCAGCCCCCGCGTGATGCCTTCGTTCAAAACGCAACTGTCTGCGAGGATCGACGATGCGAAAGAAGAGGCGAGTTCTGAGGAGGAGGTGGAGGAGGCGGAGGAGATGGACGTGGACGAGCCGCAGGTTGCTCTCGGTACGCTGATGTTTCGCGTCGCGATCAATCCGCCCGAGCCGCCACCCAAAGCACCCCCCTCAAGCGTTGCTCGAGTCCGAACCACAAATGGGGTTTCTAAGGAAGCAGCGACGCCGAGCAACGTAGTTAAAGGCGCGTCCTCACCTGACATGGACGAGATGGATGACGAGGATAAGGGCGACGACTTATCGGGCATGATGGCCGGGTCCTTGCGGGAGCTGCGGATTTTGGTGCCGGGTGAGGGCATGGTGCCTGTGGTACACGGAGACTTCTTATCGAAGGCGCCAGCGACGAGCACGCCAGGCACCGACGCGGCAAGAGCACCGATACCGGCGGACTCCTACTTGCCTCGCAACACCGCGTGGATGTCGCCCGGTTTGTACGACGGGTCCACGCAGCGACCGATGATTCCGCCACCGAGGATGCCGCCGCCGATGATGATGCAGCCGCCGATGATGATGCAGCCGCCGCCGATGATGCAGCCGTCGCCGATGATGCAGCCGCCGATGATGATGCAGCCGCCGCCGATGATGCAGCCGTCGCCGATGATGCAGCCGCCGCCGATGATGCAGCCGTCGCCGATGACGCAGCTGCCGCCGATGATGCAGTCCATGATGCCACCGGCGATTATTCCACCGCCAGTGGGTACAGGAGGGATGACACTGCCGCTGTCGGCTGCACCCTCGCCCATGCTCCAGCCGCCTCCGTACGAAGTCGCCGGAGACTGGGCACGTTCGGAGGCGGCGAGGTCTCCCGTCGAGTTTGCGCGGTTGTCGCCGCGCCCCCAGAGCCTGCGCGCGCCTGCTGCTCTGTTGCCTGACAGGCTCGGTGCTGGCGCGATCTCGCCGCAGTACAAGGAGCCGCCGCCACTACCGCCTGACTTAGCAAGCACGGCTCGTTCCACACAGCTGATCGACCGACTTGCTATGTCCGACTCGGGAGGGCCTGCCTCAAGCAGCGGACCCGCCAGCCCGCCGCCCAGCCCGCCCGAGGACGCCAGAGTACAGCTCGAGCCCGCCGACGCGGGCGACGAGCCCAAGCCGCCGCCCCAAAGCAGCAGTCCGCCGTCGCCGTCGCAGTCGCCGTCCAACCGGCCCTCGCATGCACCCTCAGTTGCGCCCTCGGAGGCCGACCCTGACACGGAACATCAGCAGCTCGCGGAGCAGCAGCTCGAGAAGCCCAAGGGCAAGAAGCAGCGCAGCCGCAAGGAGAGCAGGGATGGTGATCTACCCCTCACCTCGAAACAGAAGAAGTTGGTGGCCGCTAAACTCGGGTTCTTTTCGGAAGCGCTTCACAGATTGCCGAGGACAATGAAAGACACCTTGCGGTACACCTTCGCTTACTGGATCAAATGGCACCACGTCGAGACGATCGCCGATCAGCTGCTCTTATTTGGTGACTTGCGCAACATGCCCGCGCTCATACGAAACCACCGCCTTGGCGCGATCGTCGACGGCGAGTTCCGCGCCACGGAATTCGACCCACGCGAAGCCGGCGACAGGTGGTGCTTGCTCGTCGTCACGAACGACGGGAGCTTCTCCAACTATAGCATCGGCTACTCGTCTCGCGACCTGACAGGGGCACCCAGTACGGCGCGCAACGCGGATCCCGAGAGCGGCGAGGTGGTGACAAACGTGCGCACCGAGTTCGCAAGCACCGTCCAGATCCGCCGGCTGGTCACGACGACCCGAGGCGCGGGCCTCATTGCGCAAGCGTGGATCTGGCCACGAGATCTCGAGGAGGAGGAGATCATGGAGCTGTGGGTGGCCACCAAAGACCGCTACCTCGACAAGGAGCCCGTCCCCACCGACGAGATGATCCCTAAACAGCCCGCGCCGAACCGCGGCAGAGACCCTCCGCTGCCCTGGGACTCTCCCGACCCGATCATTGATAAGGACAATGCTGCGATGCTCGACATCCCGCTCGTGTCGAAGATCCTCTTCCAGCGGCTGAAGAACGTCTTCACTGTCCTAGTCGACTATGCTAACTATTCGGACTCATTCCTGGTCATCGACCGCATCCACAACCCGTCGGCGACGGCCGAGCTACTCCTCGAGGTCGCGCTACGTGCCAACGGCTCCAACTCAACCGTGCTCGTGATGGACGCGCGTGCGCGCCTCGAAACTGCCAACGTGATGTTGCAGCAGCTCATCGACTGCGGCTTTCTCGTCGATCAGGAGGAGAAGTACAAGCCGCGGCCGCGCGGGCTTGACAAGGTACAGGTGGAGGAGCAGCGCCTCACCGAGTTCAAGCTCACCTCGACCGACTACGCCTCCCCCAGGTGCGACCTGCGCCGGCTCGTGACGCCTGCGGGGCTCGCATGGCTGCGTGCGTCCCAGGCCGAGCTCGCAGGGACCATCGAGCTCATTAACAGCCACAGCCGACACCTGGACATGTGCAGGCTGGTGACGAATATCTTCTCAGACTTTCAGTGCTCGGATGACCTGCGGCCCGATGGCCGACCGCGGCTCGACCGCATTTGGAAGGTCTTCTACAACGCGCAGCTCTTTGCGAGCGGGACGCACTACATCGTCTTTGACGACGTTGAGGTGAAGGGTAAGCGTGTGATCGACACCCTTGGCACCCTCGGTACAATCTACCTCAATGGTAGCACGGAAGTGCACAAGAAGATTATCGACTGCGTGCAGGCCGGCTCGCCGATACTCCTGCTCGAGTCGACGGGCGGCGTGACGCAGGCCTTCAGCCACGCGGTCAAAGCGGTCAAGATGATGAAGTCCAAATGGCCCCTCGACTTTGTGTTGCGGCTCGTCACCGAGTACAAGCAGCGCGTGGCCACGAACCAGCGCAAGGACAAGCTGCCAACCTCAGCGCGCCCTTACGCGCTCGACAACGTCCACCTGCTCGACAAGGAGCTTGTGCGTATGGACCTGATCCTCTCGTCCGGCGAGTACCAGGAGCCGTGGATGCGCAACTTCGGGCTGCCCGAGGTGATGCTGCTCTTCGAGACGTGGCAACGCTCGCCCGACTTTCTGCTCAAGTCAATCGTCTCCGCGGACGTGATGCGCTTTTCTGCAGAGGCGCTGCTTGACCTGTTCACTGCGTGCTTCTCGGGTGGCGCGGGTGGCATACCGGAGCTCGGCCTGGGCAATGCGGAAACCAAGGTGGTGGCTACTGCGTGGAACCGCCACCTCATTCTCTTCAACAATTCGTGCATGTACTGCAAGCGATCTTGGACGATGCAGTTCGTGCTCTACTTTTTATCGCAATTCACCGTGCTGCTCTCGATCATCACGTCCAGTTACGCCTCGCTGCAGTCCAACGAGTTTCTTAGCTTCTTGATGCAAGGGCTCCCCATCACGGTGGCGCTGCTTGGCACCATCTCGACCCGTCTGCGGCAGCCCCAAAAGTACTCTGTGTCCCGTATGGCAAGCATGGAAATCGTCTCCGAGATCTACAAGTACCGCACGCGCTCGTTGGAGTATGATGGCCTCGCACTCGCGGCGGCCCTCAAGGCTGCGCAAGAGGGACCTGCCGACGCGAAGAAGAAAAAGGGCGAGGAGGGGCTCGCCATGCCCATCCCCGCCAAGGAGAAGAACAAGCTGGCTCGCAAAGTTTTCGTGGAACGCGTTCAGGCGATCTACTCGCACAGCTTGACCTCAGAGATGAGCAAGGGCACCTCAGCCTCGCACAAGACAAATGGAATGGATCCGTCACAGCTCGTCGTCGATGCGGACGAGGAGGGGCAGGGGAGCATCATGAACCAGCTGCAGCAGCACGTGTGCAACAAGCTCTACTTCATCACTGTGCGCGAGTGGGCGCTTACTGCCGAGGAAGTGAAGAGGAAGGCGTACGCTGTTGAAGAAAGGAGAGGAAGCCGTTTGAGAGATGCCAGACGCAAAGCTTCCAATAAGCTCTCCCTGCTTACCGCCGTAGTGATCACTGTGCTCATTGCCGCCGTCCGGTTCGTGTTTGCTATTGGGCGCGGTGCTGCACTGCTATGCTCGCCGAGCCGCATGAACAAGTTCGTTAAGCAGCAACGCGCTACCAACGGGAATTCGGCTGCGGAGGCGCGGGAATCGAGCGAGACGCGCACAAGCCTCGAGATGCGGCTCATCCGTGATCTCAAGGCCCGTGGGGATCGGCTCCGAGGTATCGTCACCGAAGTATCTTCAGCAATGACGGGATTGCCGGTGAAAGAGGAGGAGATGCCCGAGCAGGTAGCGGGCGGGCGCACCGAGCGGCTCGACACCTCGTTCATCGAAGCCGAAGAGGGGGGCAGCGGCGGCGGCGGCGGCGGCGGTGGCGGCCGAGCCTCCGATGATGGCGGCGGCGAACGGCTTCCCAAGATTCGCGATGATCTGATGACCGCTATGTCAATCGACGACTACATGATGTACAGAGCGCGTCCGATTTGCACCTACATGATGCGCACGGCACCCTGGCGCGCCTTTGAGCTGCAATGCCTCGAAATCTTCACGTTCATCTTTCAGTCGTCGGGCGCCGTCCTGGTTAGCATCGGTCCCATCTACGTGCCCTACGTGGCGCTGACTATCGGAGTTGCGAGCGTAGCCAAGTCGTTCATCGAGTTTTCGCGCCTCAACCAGCAGGTGGAGGCTTACAATTCCGCACAGCGCAACATACATAACATGATCAACGCGTGGGATGGCATGACGCGTACCCAGCGGCGCACACGCAAGACCATCACACAGGTTGTCCAGACCGTCGAGACAGCTCTACTTACTGTCACCACCGGTATGACCGATTCGACTCCTGGACAGGCCTTTGCAATGGGAAGCGAAGAAGAGGGCGAGGCCGAGGGCGCGGCTTAAGGCCAACACCAGAGACGGTGTGCCGTATAACGAGAGCACTGATATACACGATATACAATCAAGAAGCGCACAATCCGCATGGAAGGCGAAAATAAAGACGGCGCGAGCGCGCGCGTCCACATTGGCCTTAGAATGTAAGCGGTAATTATAGTATCTCTTGTCCACTGACAGTCTCTCATTTTGGACCAACCATTTTGACGGCCGTTTCGGTAAATTTGCATAAAATTTGCATGCACAGATTCTAAACAGGTTCGTTCATTTCTTATCGGTTCATGATCCGAAGTTCCGTCTGTTTATTTTGAGCTCAAGAAGCACACAGCACAGCGGGCCTGGCAGCGCTCGTGCGGTATCCGCATCAAGAGGCGTCCAAGGAGGGCCAAGCGTCGCGGCTCCGGCCGTCGCCAGCCGTCTCTCCACCCGTCTCCACCCAATATCGTACCATATCGATGCCGCAAGCGCTCGGCGGCAGCGAACACGTATACTCACTTTATGGACGCCTCACACCACCATTGGGAGCTGAACGAATCGAAATCGCCTCTCGAGCTTCAGGCGCTCTTTCGACACCGTATCGTATGGCACTGCCATTGCCAGGTACCTCACAATCGCATCGAGTACCTGCTCACCGCACGGCGCCAACACCGCCTGTGGCCGGCCGCTCAGCGCCGCCCGCACCTCGAGCCAGAGCGCTACACGAGACCCCAGCATTGTCCACCCATCGTGAGGCTCCGATGCACACCGCGCTGCCGGGCTCAATCCACTTTCTAAGAGAAGGCCAGGCGTCTCGCCGCCTGGAGAAGTTGATGGCACACCGTGCATCGCGCATCCTGAACGAGCAGCAGTTGCCAAGCTCGTCCTCCGGGAAGCAAGCGCGCGTCCTGTTGCTCATCGAGACCTGCTGCTCGAGCTCGACGAGAAAGAGCCAACTGTCGCTGCCGGAGCACGACACGGCCAAGTATAATGCCTACCTCGAGCGACTGCGCGCAGACTTGAGCGGCTCGGTGGTCTCGCCGCACACGAGCGAGCACAGTATCGAGGTGCTGGTGCAGGCCACCGCTCCAGCCGACTCTTCAGTCGACTCCGTCGGCTCATATGCCATCGGCAGCCGCCTAGGCGCCTTTGAGGTCTACTTGTGCGGAGGCGACTCTTGGGATGTGGAGACGGCACCGCAGTGCACATGTATGCACTCGAAACTCGAAACGCGTCGCTGGCCTAACCCCAAGTTGATCGAACGCCGCTGCCACGCGGTCCTCGATCTCGTCTTCAATCGGTGGAAGGCGGACGAGGATCTGAGCGGCCTGTTGCCACACCTTTTGGCCCCCACCGTGGTCGATGCGACGGAGCTGCGGGCGGCAAGGGATGAATTTTGGGGGCGCGCGGCCCCCAGCTTGCTCGAGCAAGTGCAGCAGCGGCTCGAAGTCATCGAGGAGGCAGATGCGACTCTCATTGAAGCCATGAATCCAGGCTACTCGCCAGAGGCCATCAAAGTCCTGTGCATCGCCGTGGAGGAACAGCGGGAGAGCGCGAGCCCAAGCTTACATGCGCAGGCCGAAGTTACGCTCTTGCAGTGGCTGACATCCGACGCGGACAATCGCGCACTGCGAGATGCTCCGAATGATCGAGCGGCGCTGCAGGCCGTGCTAGCGGAGCATTCGGCCCATGCAAGCGCTGACGTGCTGGCCGAGGCTCGTGGCCGGATGGAGGCAATCGTCCAAGCGGATGCGCGGCTGCTGATCAAGATGGAGGCGGCTGACGTCAAGGCACTGTACACGGCCATCGAGCAGTTTGGCGATCGAGCTAGCCCTGGAGTGACTTCGGACGCTTGGGCAACTGTCCATCGTCTAGTAGCCGAGGCGGACGCAGCGCTCAAAGAGGAGATGGGCAAGGTGGATGATGCCGCAACGGCGCACCACCTCTGCGAAAAGTACCGCAACAGCGCCTCGGACGATGTGATGGCACAGATGCTTGGCTTGAGTGAGAGGTTCGACGCAGCAGACGCGGCGCTGCGAGTGGCAATTCAAGCGGGTGAGGTGGATGGACTCAAACGAGCATTGCGAGTGCACCTGCTCGCCGCAAGCCGTAAGCTCGTCGACATCTCTGTTTCGCTGCTCGCGAAGCTTGAGGCAGACTTTGGATTGCGCTCCGCCCCGGCTGATCAGCAGACGCTGCGCACTGCCATCGAAATGCACGCTGCCGCAGCGAGCAAAGAAATGCTGGACAATGCAAAGGAGCGTTTACTTGCCATTCAAGTGGCCGACGCCGCCCTTGAGCAGGCGGGCATGCCACAGGCATGCCCTGCCCAGAGCATCTCGTTGCTTCGCCAGGCCATCCCAGAGCACGGCGAGCAAGCAAGCCCGGCTTTATTGCAGCACGCAGTGGCGAAGCTTGCGCAACTCGAGGCTGCTGCCGATGCCGCGCTGCGAAAGGCGGCGGCGCCTGTCAAGGAGGCCACGGAGCTCGCCTTCATTTTGGACGCTCATCGGAAAGGCCCGACCCAACCGGCGCTCAAGGAGGTGGCGGAGCGGCTGCGCTCTCTTGAGGCATCCGACTCGTCGTTATATGAGGCGATGGAGCGCGATCCAGATGTGGTCAGTCGCCGATTCTACGAGGACACTCTGCGCGACCTCCAAGAGATCATTGCGAGGCATCAGCCATCAGCGAGCCCCAGCGTGCTGCTCCTCGCGGAGGAAGTGCTCCGCCAGTGGTTCGAGAAGTTTACTTCGAACTGTGCCTTGCAGGACGCGCCGCGGGCAGATCGAGCAGCACTAGATGCTGCTATTGGTACTCACGGGTCAACAGCCTCCGCGGAGGTGGTGTGCGCGGCGCTTGAGCGCTTGCGTAAGCTCGACATAGCAGATCGTGCAATTATAGAGGCTCTCAAGGGGCCAAAGGAAGGCGACGTCAAACGGATCCGCAAGGCCATCGCAGATCACCGCGACGAGGCTAGTGAATCTGTGGTGGTGGAGGCCGCGAGTGTGCAGGCGCAGCTCGAGGCCGAGGCTGATCGCGAGCTTCAGATCGAGATGTCTCCGGAGGCCATCTTCGAGGTGCATGAGGCGCATGCGGTACTCTGCCGCTACGCTGGCCGCGCCTCGCTCACGCTGATGGAGCACTTAACGGAGAAGTGGAAGCAAGCTGACGCCGTAAACGCGAAGCTGCAGGCGGCCGTATACGACTGCTCTATCGACCGCATCTCGCCTAAGGAGCTGCTCAATGTCATGGAGCACAGTCGACCGTACGCCACACCGAGCTTCATGAAAGCCGCGGAGGCTACGTACGCGCCCAAACTCGAGCTACTCACCCTCGAAGCCGATAACGCCCTGTGCACCGCCTCCAAGGATGACCTCCGGCACGTCTTTGAAACGGTCGAGGCGTATGCGTCTGAGCTGTCACTTGCGGTCGCGCGTGCCGCGATTCGGGTGCTCGATGCAAGTAGCAGGGGCTTGCAGGCAATCGCCTCTCTCACCCAGCCGCCTCAGCACGTGAGGATGGCGAACGCTGTGCGCAAGATGGCCAGCGTCCTGGCACGCAAATCTCGAAGAATGGCGCATGTGATGCGCTCCATGGGTACTCTAATGGGTACTCGGTCCATGCCAAAGAAGACGGCCGTGAAGGACGGCCCGGTGGAATGGGTCCCCGAATGGGTCACAACGGGGCGTGAACAAGCTGCTGAAAAAATTGCTGCTGAAAAAGCTGCTGAAAAACGGGGAATCGCCGCCGCCATTGCTGGCGCCGCTGGCGCCGCTGTCGGCACTGTTGCTGCAAGTGCCGCAAGTCCCGCAAGTGCCGCTGTGCCTGCTGCTACTGCTGCTTTCGATGCAACTGCCCTCGGTGCGCGCTTTGAACCGAAGGTCGCGATCGTCGCAAAGATCGTCGCACTCGAAGTCGCCACAGCCAAGCTTAATGTCGCGCTTCATCTCCTCACGGAGGCGGTGTCGAGGCATCGCACCAGGCCACGCCAGCCGCACGAGTCACCACACGGGTCTCGTCAGCATACGTCAGAATACGCCAGCCGCACGTATGTGGCAGTGGAGGCTGTCACGGAGGAAGGCACTGCAACACTAAAGGCATGCGAACGGAAGCTTCTCAGGCTGACGTCCTCCTCTTACAATTGGCTCCTCGTTCCGTTGGGGCTAGCCAAGCCGCATCGAGCTTACGGCTGTGGAGTGGGCTTTGCCATCTGGGACAGCACGAGGGTCTCGCGGCTGCCGCTCCACAAGGAATATTGGCTCGAAGCGGTCTTCAAGGACTGGGCGGCTCTTGCCTTTTCGGCGAAGCCACGCCCGGGATTTGGAGCTCAACACATCCTACCAGCGGCATCGACATGGCAGTCCGTGCGAATGCTCAGGCGCCAACTGCGCGCGCTCGAGCAACCCCAAGATCCTGTCAAGCGGCAGCACTACGTCTGGAACTGGGAGCTTTCCGCAATTGAGCGGGAGCATCACCAGCATGTGAAGCTGCCGGCGGGCTGGCAAGCTGTGTGGTACGAAGAGTACAACCGCTTTTGGTACGCAAGTGAGGACGGACGGCAGACGTGGGAGGTGCCGACGGATTCAGGGTTGGCCCCGGCCATCCCACAACTGGAGCCTTTGCCTGCTGGGTGGCACGAGATGTACGATCCCGCAAGTGGCCAACCATTCTATGTGAACGAGACGGCCCCAGACCAGGCGACTTGGGTGCGGCCGACGAAGCAGCAGGTGTGGCTGTTCAGCCTCATGAAAGCTTGGCACGGCGCAGCGAAGCGAAAGAAGCAAGGCAGGAAGCAGGCCGAGAAGCTGCAAGCAGCAAAGGTTGCCCTACCCATTGGTTGGACGGAGAATTATGACAAGAAGTCGAAACGGTGGTACTTTACGTCGGAAGACGGAGCTGTGTCGTGGGAACGGCCGACCATCGACGTAACAATCGACGAAGAACTCCAAGCCCAACAAGCCGAGGAAGAGTCCAAGAAAACGGCAAAAGAGGCACAGAAGGAGGCACAAGAAAAGGCATGTGCGCTGAAGGAGGCTCGTGAGAAGGCGGTGAAGGAAGCGCTGGCGGCGTTCGAAGTGCAGGAGAAGGCCCGATTGGAAGCCGCGGCTCAAGCTGCTGCTCAAGCTGCTGCGGCATCTGCGGTTGCCGCAGCTGAAGCGGCCGCAGCAAACGCCAAGGCAGAAGCGGAGGCTGAAGCTGCCAAAGAGGCGAAGAAGAGAGCAATCTGGAAATTCAAGCCCGAGCTGAATGCAATGGAAAATGTGAGCACAGATTTTGAGTCGAACCCAGTGTAAACCCAGTGCCATACGAGCTATTGGGGGCGCCTCGCCTCCCCCTGTGCACATGCGGCGTCGCTCTATAGCTGACACCTGGTGATTGCGATTCCCGGTACTTTGCAGATGTTAGATTGGATCGACTTCAAAGCGGCCAAGGGCGAGCGTGCGGACACGCGCGAGCTCTTCAAGTGCTGGGACTACAACAACGACGGAAAGGTGAGTAAGAAGGAGTTTTTCGTCGCACTCCCCGCCATGGGCTTTGAGCTGTCGACCAAAGCCATGGAAGATTTGTTCGAGGCATTGGACCAAGATAGCTCTGGGCTTGGCAATGGAGAGCTCGTTTTCTCTGAGCTTGACAAGAGGTTGCGTCGCGTCAGGCAGAAGAGTCCCTCGCGGAAAAGTCCCACGAGTCCCCCTCCTCACCGACTCAACGAGCATGGCGTCGAGCAAGCTACGGTGGAAGAGGCGGGTCCAGGGTCGGGGCCAGGGCATACGATCGGGAGAGATCCGAAGCCAGGGCGTTCGTACGGCGGCGGCTATCATACGGCGGAGAGGGCACAGGCCAGGGCACAGCATGGCGGCGAGAGGTCTGAAGGCTTCACACAGTTGCTAAAATTGATGCGTCAGAATGGCGATTTGGTGGTCTCCAAATTCAAGGTCTGGGACAAGAATAGCAACGGCACACTCTCCAAGCCGGAGTTCAAGGAAGCCATAACTCGATTCATCAACCTGGTCCACAAGACGCCCAGCGAATTCTTGAGAAATCTGAAAAGCCCTCAGGACATGGACGAGCTGTTTGATTTTTTTGACGAGGACACATCCTTTAGCATCTCAATCGATGAGTTCAAAGCAAAACTCGAGAAGAAGAAGAAGAAGAGCGTGGATGCTGCACAGGTGACGGCGCAGGCGTCAGCCAAGGAGGCGCCGAAGGTTGAGCTGAAGGTGCTCTGCGAAGAAGAGTTGGCGTTGGAGGAGCTTCGCAAGGAATGCGAGGCCACCGAGCGCAACGCGGAGCAGGTGCTGCGCACGACGGGACGTGGATCGGAACTTCAAGCGGCAAACGCGCAGCTGAATCTCATCAAGCAGCGCTACCTCAACGCCGCTGCAAGCTGGGATGCAAAGGAGAAGCTCCGGGCCTTGCAGGCCGAGGCGCCCATCACAACTGCGAAGGTTAACTCTCGACGTGATGATCAGGACTTGCTGATTGAAGAGGACGTTCCGACCGAGGACATTACGATGGAAGGCCGTTCGTGGTCGCCTCCAAACTACGACTTTTAGCGGTTTATGCATTATGGGTCGATGACTACAATACATATCATGTTGCAACAGCAGGAGCACAAGGAGCTCACAAGGAAATTACAACATATCAACAAGGATTCATATCACAAGATCGAGAAAATGCAACTTACAAGGAACTTCAACGAGAGTTGCTGCCGCGTGCCGGGGGGTCGCCGGGGGTGCTCGACCTCGAGCCAGTGGCTGGGGTGTGGACTTTGCATGTACAACCCAACTGTTATTCGATTCACGATTACGTCGACTTAACGTCAACGCGGGTCGCGCAACGCACACCGCACCAGCCCGCGGGAGCGTGGCTGCGCGTAGCGGAGCGGCGCAGTGGCTGCCCCCGCGTCTACCCCTGATCCCCCGCGCCGCGCGTGTGTTTCTCAATCTCATGGCGACCGTCTCTAAAACGTAAAAGATATTCGGAACACGGGGATTTGTGCATTTAATTTACATGCAGAGTTGAGACGCAAATTACGTGTTGCAGCTGCGCCGTTTCAGTCTCACTCCGTCCTCGTCCGGAACGATAGAGATGTACGTTCTACGTACTCCGTAATGTTCGTTTGCTTAATATTCTTCGTCTCATACCGTTTGACAGACAGTACAGCTTAGGATGGGGAAAAGTTACAGCGGCGCCGGCGGGCGCATGATCACTTTTGGCATTGCTGCTCCACGCGATCGCACGCCCCGAGCCACGCAGTCACCCGCTCTGGATCCAGCCCTGAGGTGAGGTCCGAGTCATGCGCCGCGAACATGAGACTCGATAGGCCCAGGTCGCGCCCGAACTGAATGAGCATCTGAGCTCCTTCATCCGCCACCTCTTCACAGCCATCTGCGGCAGCCCAGTTGAGTTCGTTGCAGAGCCCAGCCAGCAGCAGCTGTGCCGCTTCGCTCCCGTTACACGCGCCACGGGCACCCGTCGGCAGCATGGCAGTCGCATATGCCAATCTCAGCGTCTCTTTCATTGCAGCCAAAGCCATCTGAAGCTCGGACTCACTCGCCTTGCCGAGCCTGCGCGTCGGTGGTTCAGCGGTTTGAGGCTCGTCAGTCCGCACGCGCTTGCTTGGGCGAATACCGCCCGTCTCCTTGGTCATCCTTGCCATCATCTGCCCCAAATCACCGCTGCGGGGTTTGCTTGCGGGTGCCTCGGCTGGTGCCTTGCCGCTCACGCCCTTGTACCATGCCGGGACCTTCTCTGGCGAGAACTTAGTGGCTGGCGGCGCGGCGGCAACGCGAGCCGGCAGCGCTCGGCTGCTTCCACTGCCGCCTCCAGCGCCAGAGCCTGCCGCCGCGCTGCTGAGCGTGCCAACGGACACGCCCATGCCCCGTAGCTTGCTCGGCTCGATGCTCACCTCGCGGAGCATCTTGGTAACTTCCCGGGCAATCAGTGCCTTGTCGTTGGTAGCGGAGGGCAGTGTGATGGAGCGCGAGATGTGGTCACACATCCCGTGGCCCATCGACCCTTTTCGTGGGCCTGTGGACTCGGCGCCCTCCATGGCGCGCCACAGCTTGAGTGTAAGGTGCTTGCCGCGATACCCGTGCGCAGCGAGCCTCGAGCCCACCTCCTCACCCAGCTGCCGGCCAAACGATTCCGCCTCCTCGGCGGTGGCAAAGCGCACGCCCCAGCTCGACTGCGCGCCAATCGACTTGCGAGTTGGCCGGGCTTCCCACTGTCGGTTGTCGGTGGCGTCGGCGTATCCGCGTAGCGTGGCGCTCACTTTGGGGCCTAGGGCGTCACGAATGCGGCCGGCATCGGCCGCGCGCAACTCGCCACACGTTCTCACGCCGATCGCCTCGAGCTTCTGCGCAATGTGATAGCCAACGCCAGGAAGCTCTCTCACAGACTCGTCCGTGAGCAGCGTGCGCCCTTCGGCGACGGAGTGCAGCGCGTGGAGGCCGTCGGGCTTGGCACGCTTGGTGGCAACGCGGGCGAGCAGTCGGTTGGGGCCGATGCCGATGCTGGCGACGCAGCCCGTCTGGGTACGGATGGTCTCACGCAGGTTGGCCGCGGTGGCTTCGGGGCTTCCAAGTGCGGACAAGTCGGCATAGCACTCGTCGACTGACACGCCCATCACATGCGGCGTGACGGCGAAGACGGCGCGATACATGACCTCCGCAATCTCCTCGTAGCGTTCGAACTCGTATGGCATCGTGATAAGTGACGGACAGAGCTCTTTCGCTTGACTGCCCCACATGCCGTTGCGCACACCAAAGGCCCGCGCTGCGTAGTTGGCAGACGCGATCTCGGCATTGCCATCGGACCATGCGACAGCGACCGGAAGGCCCTCGAGTTCCGGCCGTCCCGCTACGGCGACCGAGGCAAAGAAGCAGTCCATGTCGATGTGCGCAATCACCCGAGTGCACCCCGGTGCCAACTGAACCAGTGGCGGCGGCGGCGGCATTGTCTCAAGAATGCGTTGGTAGCGATCCTTCCAGCTGCCAATGTAGTGTAGGCGTGAAGCGCCCATGAACTCCGAGATGAAGCTGTCATTCTCTCGCGACGTGCGGTGCGGCCCCTGAAGCTGCGGCATACCGCGGCGTGCCTCCGTAGCCACGCGCCGGGCGGCTGCGAGGCGCGAGGCGCTGAAGGTGGCCTCGGCCATGAAGGTGGTCGGCCTCAGCCACGAAAGCCCTCCAAGGAGGAAGCTTCGGCAATGCTGTTCACGCGCGTCGTCGTAAGCGCCTCGTCACGCGGCAGGCACATGTCCCAGGTGTCAGTCTTCCTGTTCCGTGCGTACGCTCGTATTGAAACGCGATGAATCGAACCATTTTTACGGATCTCCCTCCGCACTCCACCAATCAAAGTACACTTAAGGTACCAGAGCATCACCACATTCGCGCAACGACATCGCCCACGTCGCCTATCGGCTCGCCCCAAGCCGCCAACGAATCGTCACAATGCACCAACATTCATGCATCGCTCTAGGCCTCCACGGCCGCCGCGCACACCCCTCCCCTGCCCACGAAAACGAGAGCTCCTCGCTCATCGCTTCGCCGCCTTAGCAGCAAGTACGAGCCCCGAGACCACCGCAAGGCTGCTGGCGGCCACAAGGCCTCCGAGGAAGGCACTCACAGCCGACAGCTTCTCTTCCTCGAGTCTCCGCTGGCGCATCGGGCTCGGCAGAACCGAAGCGTTGCCATCCAACGTGGATGGCTGCTCGGTCGGCGGCGCACGGCGCGCGTTGGCAGGTTGCCCGGCCGCGATGACCGTCTTGCCCGTTGGCGAGAGAAGGTCGATAGGGCCCGTGACGGGCGTCACCTGCAGCCGATCTAGGCCCTTTGCCAACACATGGTTCGCTGCTTCGAGGAGAGCCTCGTCCGAGTCCACCACGATTCGATCGCCGTCATCGTCCGTGTACACGATGCCGCGCAGATCGTCGACGTGACCTTCGAGCTTGGCGGCGAGCGCGGCTTGGAGTGGTGACCACCCATCGGCGGGCGTGCAGTGCACCCGGTAGAAATGACCTTGCTCGTCCTGCAGCTTGATGAGGAGCATGCCCACGCGCCTCGACTTGGGACTCTCAAACGACGCGGCCCGGACGATGCGGCGCGGCAGGGCGGCGAGCGGCCGAGCGGCCACTCGGCCATCGGGCGATTTGAGTGGCGAGCGGCCGCAGACCATCGAGATCGAGTCCTCGGGCCGGATGTGCATGCTGTCGTAATCCCCCTCCCTCTCGCGCCGTCCCCACTTGACAGGGCTGCCGAAGGCACCGAGGCTGCCGATGACCGAGCCCTCATCGTCCTCGGTCGCGACCACCGAGCCTGGTGGGCGGTGGGCGGCGGAGCTTTCATCGAGCGCGGCCGCGGCGCCCCAGAACGCGTGCAGCTGCTGCGCGTCAGCTGAGCGCTCGACGTGAGCGACACTCGCCTGCACCAGCTGGAGCACGTCGAGGAGGCACGTGGGTTGCTGCGTGCTTGGATCGAGGAGCAACACATGGCTACAACGTTCCGCCTGCAGCGAGTGGAGCGCATCGATGACCGAGCAATCCGCTGAAGTGATGAATGGCCCCTCGCCCGTGCACACGCTGCTCACCGTCGCGGCACCGAGCACCACAGCATCCAGCTGAGCGTCGCTGATCACCGAGGGCAGTAGGGTACGCGGCGTGAGCAGCTCGTACCGCACGCCGTCCGCGGCGACTGCGGCGGCGCAGCGCTCGACGAGCACGGCCGTAACGCCCGGCAGGCTCAAAGCGGTCGCCGCATCACGTACGGTCGCATGATATGGAATGACGGCCGGCGGTTGCACGGCGAGGCTACCCAGGCTAGGGGCGAGCAGCGAGCGAAGCGCCGGCGCCAGCACGTCGACGTTCGAAGCTCCAGCGCCGCGGCTCACCGCATCGAGCAGCGCCTCGCCCGCAGCCTGCGCCCGTTCGGCGAGCACGAGCACGTCAAAGAGGCAGCGCTTCATGTCGAGGAGCGCCGGCGCGCCGCCCGGCACATCCACCGGTAGGTGGCGGAAGCGGTGTGCTGTCATGAGAGTGAACGCATTCGCCGCTGGGTCGGACGTCGTCACTACGTGCGGATTGGCCGTCATGACGTCCGCAGCACGGCACGTGCGAGGATCCAGCCCCACCGCGATCACCTTGCGAGCGATGTCAGTAGCCGTCAGGATCCCGTAGCGCATCACCGAAGACACGCCTCCAGCTGTTGAGTCGCGAGGCACGAGGAGCGCGTCGGCGCGACCGTCCAGCATGCGCTGCGCCGCGTCGACGATCGTGGTCGTGGTCTCGACGCACACGGCCTTGGGGGGCTGGAGCTGCCCGACCGTCCGCCCGATCGCTGGCGCTGGCGGGAGAGGCGCCGCCGCTGCGTTGGCGCCCGCAGCTGTGGCCGCCGACAGGCTGCCAGTGGGCAGCATGGAGAGCGGCAAGATCGCGGGGAGGCATGCTGTGGCTGTCTCCGCCGCCGGTTGCTCAGCATAAGCTTTCTCCGCAGCAGCATGTTCCACCTCCGCCCTGAAGGCCACCAGTTGTTCGGCCTCCGCCAGTCGTTCGGCTTCCGTCCTCTCCACCGCCAGTCGCTCTGCCTCCGCTGCAGCTGCTTCGGCCGCCAGCCGCATCGCCACCACCTTCTCCGCAGCCCGTCGCTTCGCCTCACGGGCCCAGAACTCAAACGCGCGCTGGCTCGTGCGTGCGCGGATGCGCTGCTCGCGCCCCGCGACCACAGCCCGACCGAGGCGCCACCCCGTCTGCAGGGTGCTTGCAGCGGCGCCCCGGGACCGTGCCATGTAGGCCCGTGCTGCCCGCTGCAAGGCGCGGCACATGGCGTGCTTGTACAAAATCGCCCACCGCTCGACCGAACGAGCGAGCGGCTGACGCAGGAAGACCTTGGTGTGCCCCACCTGCCACAGCGCCTGTGGCTGCCCGAGCGTGTACGCGAGCTCATCGGCCACCAAGCGCGACCTCTCAGCGAGCTCCTCCGCGCCCGCCTCGGTCGGGACATTCAGGGACGACGAGCGCGGGTGACGGATGAGCGGGGTGAAGCGAAACAGGAAGTCGCGAATGGACAGCCGGTACGCGAACGACTCCTTGCGGATGCGCACAGCCTCCATCATGCCCGCACAGCGCAGCTGCAGCGTGCACGAGGCCTCGTCGAGCACCCACGGCTTGCGCTCACTGTTGCTCTTGATGCACCGCACGTATGCACAAGAGTTCCTTGCGGGACGTTCCTCATAGGGCGCTGCATCCTGCAACGCGCCCGACTCCGGCGCGGCGATGGCCTCGATGAGCTCGTGCAGCTGCGTGCGGAACTGCTCGCCCACAGATTCCTGGCGCAGCTTCCCCTTGCGTTTGCGCGCGAACGACGGGCTCCGCCGAATGACGTGCTCGGCCGCAGCAGTCGTCGGGACGGCGGCCGCAGCCTCTGGGAAGCCGCCGAGGACGAGGTGCAGGTTGGCCTTCAGCCACGGGTTGGTTGCCTCGGCGAGGAGCTCCTGCACGTCGGGCCCGAGGCTCTCAAAATTCTTGCGCGAGAAGCCGCGCACGTCGTAGCACACCTCGCCAGCGTAGTGCACGAGGGCGAACGACGTGGCCGAATGCAGCTTGGGGCGCACGTAGCTTGGGTGGCCCAGCTTTGAGGCGAAGGCGGTGTGGAGCTGCTGAAGCATCTGGGTGTCGGCCTCCTCGCCGCCCGTACGCCACGTGGCATCGTCGAGGCTCGCAAGAATCCCCGGAACGCCGCGGGGCCGCCCCTCGATGAGCTCGAGGGTCGGTTGGTTGTCCACCCATTCGATCTCCTTCCACTCGATTCCCTCGCGCAAGTACTCTTTCTGTTCGAGCTCGAAGATGTGCAAGTTGAAGAGGTGCTGCAGCTTCTCGTTTGCGTAGTTGATCAGGAGCTGCTCGAACGAGTTGGTGCCGAGCGACTCGAACCCGTAGATGTCGAGCACCGCCACGCAGCTCCGTCGTGGCTCGCTCGTCGGGGCGGTGCAGGGCTCGCCGCCGCCCCTGATGGTCGAATTGAGCTGCTCGACGAGCCACTCGAACACGCCGTTGTACAGCGCCCTCGCTAGGGCGTCACGAGAGTCGTGCGCCTGCTGGATGCTCTGCTCCTTGAGCACGACGTTCTGGTTGCGCACAGCCAGCCGGCGACGGCAGATGGCCGTTGAGAGAGCGGCGGGCGTCACGCCGAGCAGGGCGGCGAGTGTCGACGAGGCGTCCTCGTCGTTTGGTGCGCATCCTTCGCCGCTCACACTGGGGCTGCCTTGGCCGCTGGCAGCCGCCTTTTTGGTTGCAAAGGTGAGGTTACCCAGATGGAGGACGGCGCTGAGGATCAGCCATAGCTGCTCGCGCGCCTCGGCAGCCACGCCGATGACATCGAGGCACGTCGAGGTGTTGCCAAAGGTGATGACGGCCGCGCTCACCTCGGCGCCCCCCCAGCCGCTCGGATCACTGGAAAGATAGGTCAGGTCCTTCGGCTCTTTCCACGGAAGTGCCTGCTGCAGCGCCGGTGGCAGCCGTGGACTGGCCGCGAGGAGCTGGTACAGGATGTGGAAGTTACGCTCGCCTCGCGGAGGCGTCGAGATGCGGGTTCGCTCAAGCAGGTAGTTTATGATGCGTGCGCCGGCGATGCGCGAGCCACTGCCGCCGGCGAAGCTGATCTCGATGAGCTTCCCGAAGCGCGACGAGTTGTCGTTGCGCAGTGTGCGCGCGTTGCCGAAAGCCTCGAGCAGAGGGTTGGCCTGCAGCACACGCTCGCGCAGTATGGCGGCACGCGCATCGAGATCCACTAAATCGCCTGACGCAGCGACGAGATACGTGAGGATGATCTTGGTCGCCTCCGTCTTGCCCGCACCACTCTCACCCGAGATGACGATGGTATGCCGCGTTCCAGCGGCTGCGCGCTCCATTGCTGCATGCGCGCTGGCAGCAGCCTCGTAAAGATGGGGTGGCAGAGGATCGGCGCCGCTCTCACTGCCCGTGGCGCGTGCGCGGTAGCGCTTCATGACGTCGGTACTATACAGGGTCGGCGACCAACAGTACGGGTTCAATGCGAGCGTGATCGTGCCCGCTCGTGTGTACACCCGGTTCTTCTCAGTGAAGCGCGAGGCGAGAGACGCAACGATGCTCTGTTCGGAGAGATCGTCGAGGTGCAAGAGATTGTCCGTGGAGAGTGGCGCGAGAGCCTCGCGAGTCGCCTTGCTGGCCGCCAGCGAACGGGCGAGCAGCACGGGAGAGTTTCTCTTCTCCATTCGATTCGTCTCCTCCATTTGAATTCGCGATTTCACACTCATGCAAGAAACAAAGAGCCAAGATTCGTCAAAATAGTTCTGATAGATGACAGAGCCTATGCTAGGAGAGGTACAAGTTCAGGAAGCGATTGAGAACAACTGAGTCCCGCCAGGAGGAGAATCCTACGACTCCGACTGGGCTGCCGCGCGTTTCGCCTGGTGTCTCTCGGCACGACGTGCCTTGCGCTCGGAGCGGTCCGCCTTGCGCTCGGCTTTGTCAAAGCCGAAGGCGCTGTACAGCCCATCGCTCATAAAGGCGCCCTTGTACTCGACCTTATCACGCACAGCGCACACAAAGAGCGTGTCAAGCGCGCACGAGAAGACGAGTGCAAACGAGCTCGCGATCACGTAGGCCGCAAGGGCCGTGATGAGCGCGGGGTACATGGGCTCAGGGTTGCCGAGCCGCTCGAGGTGCGCGTGGCAAATCCACGTACAGAAGACGGTGATGCCGGCGGTCTGGATGAGCCCGAGTACCACGCGCACAAACGTGTTGAGCGCGAGCTGCGCGGGCTGTGAGGTGATGAGCCCGAACGTTTTGATGCACGCGCTGCAGAAGCTCGAGCCCTGGAGCGCCACGTAGATGTAGCAGTAGTTGGTGATGAACTTGAGCGACTTTTCGAAGCAGTACAGGCAGCACTTGACGCATTTGATGGCCAACATGAGCGCCGCGTTCGTCTCCTGCAGCTTTTTCGTCTGCCTGTCGACAAGCTCGAGCAGGATGCGCACGAGCTGCACGAGCGCGATGAGAAAGGAGCCAAAGAGGATCGTGCCCAGGTGGTAGCGCACCACGCGCGTGAGCGATTGAACAAGCGGCGCGCGCGACCGCAGCTTGGCGTCGCGCCGGAAAAAGTACCAGTCGGAAAAGGCGCCCGAGAGCGTTGTCCATCCGATGTTCCGGACCGTCTCCATCGTCCACAGGATGCCGAAGAGGAAGTAGACGTACGCCCCGTTTTGGACCGATAGGTAGGAGCCCAAATCGATCGTGACCGGCAAGTCCTCGTTGATGACGAGCGCTTGGGAATAGGTCGAGTGCGCAGTCAGAGCGGAGCTCGTGGTGAAGTGGGCGAGCTCGAGGTGCGCCGTGCCAAGGAAGAGCAACCCGACCACCAAGTATATGAGCAGCGGGAGCTGTGCACCGAGCACTGCGAGCGGCAAGGCCATCGCAGCGGGCTGGTCCGCCAGCACGCCGCATGCCTCCTTGATGAGGGCGACAGCAATGCGGATCTTCTTGCGCGCGAGACACATGGCGACCATGTAGAGGACAGCGACGGTCAGGGCGACCCACGCGCTGATCGTGTACAGCATCGGGTTCTCGGAGGCGGCGGCATTGCTTAGCTCATTGACTTCAGTGGGCACGAGCCTCACCAAGGCCCCAGCGGCCTGGTTCGCTTGCTCGGCTGTCGCGGCGAAGGCGGACGCGAGGGCGTTCGCCGTCGCACACTCGTCGGACGGGAAGCCGCTGCCGTTCACGTCGCCCGAGCCAAAATCCCCTCTCACGTCGCCACTGCTGGCGTTGACGCACCTACTGCCAAGCGTGCTGTTGATGCCACCAAGCTGGCTTCCAAGCTGGTCTAAGACGGCTGCGAGCTCGCCCGAGATGGCAAAGAGGTAGAACGCGAGTGCGAAGAGCGCAATGCCGATGCACACAATTGCCAAGTAAACGACCACGCCTGCCAAGAAGCGCAGCAGAAGCAGCCAAGCAAGGCCGAGGAAGACGGGTAAGCCTAGGCCATATCCGATGATCACGTCTCTTGCATCGAGGATCGCATCCACGAGGCGCTGGCCGGCGCCCATGTAGCTAGAGAGCTTATCCGTGAGCGGCGACGGACGCATAGGTGCGAGTTGGTCCACTTCGACGTGCTGGTACTTGACCTCGCACCGAAACTGATCCGCCACAGAGTTGATCAGCCAGAGCGATGGGAACCGTTCGTCGCATACCATCCACGGATTCGTCACGTTGTTGCACGGCGGGTAGACGCACTTGTCGGGATCGCGCGACGCTGCGGTGCCGCTGGTCGGTATGCATCTATTCATCACGGAGATCGTGGGCAGGACGGCGAAGTAAAACGCCGAGCCGCCCGCCTCAGTGTACTGCTCCACCGTACCGTAATCGTGCACCATGCACCGGCTGGCGTCGCCGAAGCATACGGTAGGGTCGCGGACGGAAGGGCAAGACGCGACACACAGGCCGTAAAAGACCACCTTCCACGGCTGGACCGCAGCAACGTCGGCCTGCTCGAGCGCGTCCTGGTCCATCCGCGGATAGAAGGTTTTGGGCAGATGAGACATTCTGCCGCGGCCACACCGGTTACCGAGGTAGTCGGCTCCGAACATGATTGAATATGGGTCGCCGACCGTGCACGAGAGGTATGTGAGATAAGCCATTCCCAAGGCGAAGGCCACAAAGAGGATGAGGCAGCAAAAATCCGTGCAATGCCTCCGGCGCAGCGCCTTCGGAGCGTTTTCGGGCCCGATGTCCGTGTCTTCGGCCTTGTCACCCCCATCTTCAGGCGCGACCCGGCTCCGCGAGCCGTCGGCCGGCATTGGATGGCCGTTTGCTTCTGTACTCTTCATAATGAATACACTTCCCCCTAACGTTTGGAGCGAGATGACAACTTGGACATCGAAACGGCCAGGCCGCTCTTATTTCCCACGTTTCTTACGACCTGCGAAGTTTCGGCACCCTTCTCTGTCATGATGTCTCGTCTGATCTCGAGCTTGGTGGTGCTTCTCGCGGTGAGCGCATCGGCATTCACGCTCCCCGCGGCCACACGCAGCGCCACTACGCAGACGCGCACGACGACGCCCAAGGCCGTGTTGAACGAATTTCCACTCACTCTGCTCGCTGAGATCGTCGATACCACTGGTGAGCGTGTCTACGGTGCCGTGGATGCGCCTGGGTGGGTGATTCCGGTCGGTGGTGCCCTGGCCATCGCGACGGCTCTGCTGCCTGTCCTGCTGGCACCAGGTGAGCAGGCGTTCCAGCGGCAGCAGGGTGATGAGAAGAAGGTGAAGAATGAGTTTGGCAACAACATTTTCAAGTGCGTGTGGCCTCGAACCCCGAAGCTCTGGCTTCCGCCCTGCCCTCTCCTCATAATCTGACCTATTGGTCGACCATCGAGTCGCGCCTGAACAGCAAGCGCAAGTGAAATGGCCCTCTCCCGGGTGCGACATTCGTATGCTCCCTCACGCTTGCCAGGCCCCTGCCCTGATCGCTGATGTGGAACATGGAAAAGGCGTCGCCACATACGCTGCGATCGTCCATGGTAGAATGGGTTGCATTTGGTGACCGGTCCCATACCTAGCGCTCGCAATGCCTCCATCGGGTTGACCTGCCCCCACGAGATGCGCGTCTGCGCGTACAGTCTACACTCTACTGTGGTGTGTCAGCGGTTGGGCCAACGCCGGCGTAAATTCAGTGTACTGAGGTTCCGGGCCGGCCGAGAGCAAAACACTGCAGAGGAAGGGAAAGAAATGCAAAAGATTCTTCTCAAAACTGTTTAGTGTGGGTATGAACCCTTACTTTCACACTCGACGGTCCGCTGAAGGTGTCCGCGTGGCTTCAACATGGGCTTCGGAGGTGCGTGTGCGCCGAGCACGGGACGGAACGTCGGTTGCCCATGCGCTCGTACTCAGCTCTCTCGTGTGTTGTCTCACACACATCCCTTCGCAGGCCGTGGCAAAGGTGAAGGCAAAGGCGGCGGCAAAGGAAAAGGGGGTGGGGGCTTTTACTCTGAGGGACCTCCCGACTCGGTCGTCGAGATGGGCATCTTCCAGCACTCGTGCGAAGGCGACCTAGTTGTCAAATCAACGAACGATAAGGTGCGCTAGAGCTCCGGCGGCGCGGCTCTGGTGGTGCGTTTTGCAGCGGGCTGACCCCATGTACGGCAAACCCGGCGCGGCAGGTGCCATATTTCAACGCACCGATCTATCTAGAAAACAAACGCGACGTGGGCAAGGTGAGCTCTCCTGCTCTCGCGAGTCCGCACTGCACGCGACGCGTAAGCAAATGGCTGTCTCATTGTGCCTTCCCCCGCAGGTCGATGAGATCTTTGGCACGATTCAGGAGCTGCTCTTCAGCGTCAAGCCCGCCACGGGCATGGAGGCGACCTCGTTCAAGGCGGGCGACAAGCTCTACATCAATCCTGAGAAACTGCTCCCTCTGCAGCGCTTCCTCCCGCAGCCCAAGGGCGCCGGCGGCGGTGGCGCTAAGGGCAAAGGCGGTGGCGGAAAGGGGATCGGAAAGGGGTTCGGAAAGGGCAAAGGCGGAAAGGGCAAAGGCGATGGCAAGGGCAAAGGCGGCAAGGGTGGCAAAGGCAGCCCAGGGAAGGGCAAGGGTGGCAAGGGCAAGGGATGAGTACGGCAGAGCGAGAGAGCGAGCCCCGGGGCCCGAGGATTCGCTCCTGGTCCATAGGGAGTTACCTGTACAATGGCGATGCGCGATGGAACTGGGAGCGAAAAACGTGCAACCTCAACACAGCACGACCACACCACGCACACCACCGGCCGATTGACGAAACAATAACACGTGAACGTGAAGTGCGCGCATGAGCTCGCGCGATCACCGACACTTCAACGAAGAAACACTCATCGCTCGCTCATGATCTCCTGCGTGCTGCTGGCGGTGACCGGCGCGCTCGTCGCGCCCTCGACGCGGGTCGTCAGCCGTGCTTCGTGCCCGAAGATGGCCGCCACTGGCGAGGAGCGCCTGCTGCTCGCCAAGTTTGGCATTCCAGCTGAGAGCCTTTTGACCACGCGTCGCTCAGCTCTTGGGCTTGGCCTTGCTGCTGCGGCAGCGGTGGGTTTCTCGGACGCCGCGGTGGCGGATGATGCCATGTTCAAGCTCCCCCCACTGCCGTATGCGTACGACGCGCTCGAGCCGCATATCGACGCGGCGACTATGAAGTTCCACCATGATTTCCACCATCAGGCGTACGTCAACAACCTCAACAAGGCCATGGCGGGCAAGCCTGCCGCCTCGCTCGTCTCGCTGATGCCGGGCGCCAAGGCCGCGAAGCTCAACAATGCCGGCGGCGGCCACTATAACCACTGCCTCCTCTGGAACACCATGAGCGCCAACGCTGGCGGCGAGCCCAAGGGCGTCCTTGCCGACAAGATGATGGCGGCCTTTGGCTCGTATGACAAGTTCAAGGAACAGTTCAGCGCGGCGGCTGCCGGCGTGTTTGGCTCGGGCTGGGCGTGGCTCGCCGTCGCCAAGGACGGCAGCGTCAAGATCGTGACGACGCCCAACCAGGACAACCCGCTGATGGAGGGCACTGGCCTCGAGGAGGGCCTCATCCCGATCATGGGCATCGACGTGTGGGAGCACGCCTACTACCTCAAGTACCAGAACCGCCGACCCGAGTACATCGCCGCGTTCTACAACGTCATCAACTGGAACAAGGTCGGTGAGTACTACGCGATGGCTGCCAAGGGCCAGCCGGTCGAGTTCTAGACCCAACGGCTCGCCTCGAAACGAAGGGGCGTGGGCGGTGCCACAGGTTCCTGCTAGCGCGGGTGCTGCTGCTGTTCAACACAATGCGCATGCTTTCCGGGGCCCCAAGCGCGGGGGCCGCTATCGCAGTGGTTGGAGGCATGGCCGAGTAGGGGTACGGTACGAGCCGAAGCTGGCCCCATCGGAAAGCTGCGCGGGTGGGAGCCTGGGAGTCAGAGTGGAAAACTGGGACCTGCTTGTGTCAGCACTTCGATCTTCGTTACATGTACTTTGAACCTCTCGGGTGAGCGTACACTCGAAACCTCAGTCCTCTCTGCTCCGCCGTCCCTAGTGCAGTAGACAACGAGACAGGAGAGCGCTCGCGACAACGCTTTTTCCGCCACCTCGTGTAGAGACGCCCGAGGCGCAAGTGTGGCACACATGTCGCTCCCGGGCTCGTCCTTAGCCAATCGAGCAGGCACCAATCCGGTCACCAAGAAGCTCGTGATTAAGCCGCTCAAGTCCCGGCCTAAGCTGCCCGAAAATTTTGAGCGTGACACATGGGCGAGGCTGCAGGCAGCGGTGCAGGCGGTGCACGCCAAGTGCGCAGTGGGGCACAGTTTGGAGGAGCTCTACCGCGCCGTCGAAGACATGTGCTTGCAAAACCTGGCGGCCGTGGTCTACGACCGCCTGCGGGAGGAATGCGAGCAGCATGTGGCGTCACGCCTGGACATGCTCCTGGGGCAGACGCCCGATACGCTCGCGTTCCTGTCGCTGGTACAGGCCACCTGGGCAGACCACTGCGACCAAATGCTCACGCTGCGCTCCATCTTCCTCTATTTGGATCGCACGCACGTCATGCAGACGGCGAACAAGTCGCTCTGGGATATGGGACTCACGATCTTTCGGTCGCACCTGGGTCGGCGGCCGGAGGTGGCGCGCAAAACGGTGCAGGGCCTCCTGACCCTCATCGAGCACGAGCGCACGGGGGATCAGGTGTGCGAGCGCATCCGCTGCCGTATCCGCGTGTCGCCCGCGAGCTTCTCCGCCCAGTCGCCACGTAGGCCCCGAATTCACCTGCCCTGACTTGGCCTGCGTGCGTGTCCCCGGCTGCTGCCAACGCGCAGGTGGAGCGTATGCTGCTGCACTCGCTGCTGCGCATGCTTCATGATTTGGGCATGTACGTTGAGCTCTTCGAGGTCCACTTCCTGCGCACGACGCGCGACTTTTACGTCGCCGAGGCGGCCACGCATCTGCATGTGATGGACGTACCCTCGTACCTACAGCACGTGCGCTCGCGCCTCGCGCAGGAGGAGCAACGCGTGCTGCATTACCTGCACCTCTCGACACGCAAAGCGCTGCTGCAGACGGCGCTGCAGGAGCTGCTCGCCGCGCATGTGGACGCCATCATCGAGAAGGGCTTCACCACACTCATGGAGCAGAGTCGCATCGACGACCTCACGTGCATGTACAACCTGCTAGGGTTAGTCGACGCGCTGCCGCGGCTGCGCCAGGCCTTTGCGGCGTTCATCAAGCGCGTGGGCACTGCGATGGTGAGCGATGCGGAGCGCGAGCGCGGCCTCGTGCAGGAGCTGCTGCAGTTCAAGGAGAAGCTCGACCGCATCCTCTACGACGCCTTCAGCTCCAACGAGCAGTTCGGCCACTCCCTCAAGGAGGCCTTCGAATGCTTCATCAACGTGCGCCAGAACCGCGCCGCCGAGCTCGTCGCGCGCTTCCTCGACGGCAAGCTGCGCAGCGGCAATAAGGGTACCTCGGAAGAGGAGCTCGAGGAGGTGCTCGACAAGACGATGACCCTGTTCCGGTACATTGACGGCAAGGACATGTTCGAGGCCTTCTACAAGAAGGACTTGTCCAAGCGACTGCTGCTCGACAAGTCGGCCTCTGTGGACGCGGAGAAGTCGATGATCTCGAAGCTGAAGGCCGAGTGTGGCTCGGGCTTCACTGCCAAGCTCGAGGGCATGTTCAAGGACATAGAGCTCTCGCGCGACGTGATGGCCTCCTTCAAGGAGTCACCGCAGGCGCGTATGCTCGAGTCAGGCCAGGAGGATAAGGACATCCAGCTCTCGGTGCACGTGCTCACGCAGGGGTACTGGCCTACGTACCCGCCTGTCGAGGTTTGCCTGCCCGAGGAGGTCCTGCGACTGCAGGGGGTCTTCAACGACTACTACACCAAAAAGCACAACGGCCGCCGGCTGCAGTGGCATCCGTATCTCGGCCACTGCACGCTTCTCGCCAACTTCCCTTTGGGGCGCAAAGAGCTTAACGTCTCGCTCAATCAAGCCATCGTGCTGCTGCTCTTCAACGACGACCTGGGAGCAGAGGGATCACTGGGATATAAGTCCATCCTCTCCGCGACGGGCATCGAGGATAAGGAGCTCAAGCTGACCCTACAGTCGCTCGCTTGCGGCAAGCAGCGCGTGCTGCGCAAGGAACCCAAGGGGCGTGACGTGGAAGACGAGGACAGCTTCTTCTTCGAGGACACATTTAAGAACGCACTCTACCGCATCAAGATCAATTCGATCCAGATGCGCGAGAGCGAGCAGGAGAGTGAGCAGACCACGGAGCGCGTCTTCCAGGACCGGCAGTACCAAATCGATGCTGCCATCGTGCGCATCATGAAGGCGCGCAAGACGCTCACGCATGCGCTGCTCATGTCGGAGCTCTTCCAGCAACTCAAGTTCCCTCTGAAGCCACCCGACCTCAAGAAACGCATCGAGTCGCTCATTGACCGCGAGTACTTGGAGCGCGACCAAGGCTCTTCTTCAGTGTATCGGTATTTGGCGTGAGCCGGAGAGCGAGAGCGAGCGGGGGCTTCAGTGCCCTTGCTGGTAAACATACATGTATGGCGCGCGAGCTTCGAGGCCCAACGCTCGTCTGTGATTGCACTTTTGGAGAGAGAGGCGACCGTGCTGGACCCAAAAATTCCCGGCTTGAAATAGGCTTGAAAGCCCAAGGTTCGCGCAGTGAATTGGAGGACCCGATTGCCACGCGGATCGAACCAGAGCATCCCGGTTCCCGCAGCAACCTACGCGCTACGGCTACGCCGCCGCAACCGGGGCCGGCCAGAGAACGTTCCCGAATTGCCAAATCGAATTGCCCAAATGCCAAAGCCACGAATGACGAAAAGACGAAAGTCGAAACCACGAAACCGCAAACCCGGTCGCGAGCGCGCGTGTGAACGTTCACAGTCAGACACACGCCGACACGCAATGCCGACAGAGTTGCTCCCGTCGGCACTCAACAGAACATTATGCCCTTTGCTTCGAGGTGAGGTGCACTTTGACCTTTCAAAGGCAAACGCTCAGGCGGTGCGTGGTCTCGTGGTGGACGAAGAGGTTTGCCATGCCCAAGTCAATGTGCTTGGACTGGTGGCCAGCACCTTCGATCAGAGGAAGCCGAGCTATAAAGCACCTTGGGCCGAGAGTGCGCGCACACGCTTCCACAAGCTATGCTCAGTTCGCTTCGAGAGCAGCGCTCAGGGCTGCATGCACGCGCTTGCTGCATCTGCAAGTTGTGGTCCGCACGCCGAGTGCACGGGCGCTCGTGCATTCATGATTGATCTTGTGGATGCAGACAACCATGCCGCATGGGGGCGCAGGTTTGACGCCGCATCCGACACGTTGCCGACACTCGAGCTCTTGAAGCAGAGGCATGCCGGTATGACCGTGCCTTCGATGGCAGCCCAGCCAGTTCGGATACCGCAGCAGAAAGTGTCACCAGCTGAGGAACGGCGACCGAACCCAGATGAGGATGCAACACGCAGGGCTTTGTTGGGCGAGGACGCGAGCTATCGGTACCAGGTTGACGGAACCGCCGAGATGGTGCCACCGCCAGTACCCATCGTGCCGGCTGCCAGCGCGCCTCCCTCATTGCCACCAGTAGCCGACCGAGACGATGCGGTCGCGAACGATCAAAGGCATGGCTTTGAACGACCATTGGTCGCCTGCTCGGTACTGCTCGAAGATGCCATCAAGCAGTCCACAGGAACGATGGAAGATTTCATTCTCATCCAGCGGCGCGGCAGCCCAACGGCCGCCACGGCGCTTCGCACGCTCTACTCGGCCATTGCAACGTGCACGAGCTCCTCCTCAGCGCCACCGAGCACGCTCGCCAAGTCGTGGTATCGCCTCGGCTTCCTGCTGAATCGGCACGGTGGGCTGGTGAAGGCGGCCAGCCTCGCCCTCGAGCACGCCATCACGCTCAATCCGGACACGGCCGGGCCGCCGAATGCCGAGTTGATGCTCCTGAAGCTCGCCGAGCTCGAATCCGAGCACGTCCGCAACGACGTGAAGGATTTGAAGCTGGAGATCAAGACGCACTACACCGAGGCGAGGCGGCTCAACCCGTCCCTTGCGAGTCACCTGTTCACGAAGCAGTATGGAGAGAGCAGCTTCATGGAGGTGTTGGAGCGCATCGACGAGCGGCGGGCTGCCAGGGATGGTGTCGACGCTCGGGACCTTGCCAGGCAGATGCCCTCCGACCTCGAGCGCTGCGTCGAGGCGCAGTCGATGAGGGACGTGCATCGCCTGCGTGGTCGGCAAGGTGACGTGGACCGAGCTGATGCACTCGATCGGATCTTGCATGAGCTCGTTGCCAAAGGCACCAAAGTGCCGAAGGCGCCCTATGTACGCGATTGAACGGATTCCGCGCGACCGGGTGGCCTTTCTATACTTTCTTAGACACCTAGCACCTTGACCTTCGCGCCGTACGGTTCCATGGTTGCGTATTTGAGAATCAGAATGACTTTAAGAGCCGGTTCGAAGTAAGTAACTCACGCCTATCGGCAGCTTAAGAGCCGGCGGTTCGACGGGGGCGGCGGCAGCGGGCGGTATTGCTGGGCCTTTGAAAGTTTTCACACGTTGACAAACACTCCTCATTTGAACGACGTACATCGAACGAAAAAAACCCTTAAACCCGCTCTGAAGTGATCCGATGGGAGCTCAGAGCTCACATGTTAAAGACCATGTTTTCCTCACGTGAAGTTGGGGCTCGTGGGCTGACAAAGGAGAGTGGACGCACATCGGGCGTCCTCGAAGCGCTGTGCGAGCGCCAATCGGGCGTCGCAGGCTGCAGCCGCGCGCCACCACCCGTGGTGGGTCGGGTGGGCGGCCCGCTGCTACGCTTCTGCAGCGCCGCCGAATTCGCGGACGCATGGGCGCAGCTGGCCGCAGCTGGCGGCCGCGGAGCTGAGCGCGGCGGCGGCGGCGGCGGCGGCCTCCGCGTCGACGAGCCGAGTCTGGTCTCGGGTGCTCCGATGGGCGCGGCCCCAAGGTCGGAGAGAGGCCGCAGGCCGACGTCGGCGACTGACACGCCGGTGCCTGCGCCATTGAGGTACCGCGTCATGAGCGCGGGTGAATCCGCTCTCGCGAGGGCCGACAGCGGTGTGAGCGACTGATCTGACGGCGCGAGTCTGGACAACGACTCGCCCGCCTGGCCGGGATCCACTGCCACGCGCGCATCCGCATCAGGCGGTGGCAGCACCGAGCTGGGCACAGGTGGCTCGGGCGGAGGCAGCGCCGTCGGACGTGTGGCGCGCGGCGGCTTGTCGCGCCCTGTCGGACGTGGCCGAGAGGGCGTCATCGCCGGCAACGGAGTCGTAGCCGCGGCTGTGTACGCTCCAGAGACGGCGTACGCGTTCGCATCGGGGCGAGATTGCGCAGGCAGGAAGTGCGGTAGCAGCACTCTGCCGCCAGGGCTGCGCACAGCGTCGCCATAGTAGTCCAGGTACATACGCGCTACGGCCACCTCGCGTGCCCAGAAGTGCATCGCTTCCTCCGTCTCGGCACCGAAGACGAGCTTGTCCGACTGGAACTGCTGGCGGCCCTCCGCGCTTAGCAAGCATGCCCACTGCCAGCGCGCCTCCACCGAACACAGGCCGGTGTTGATGTGCACTTCGCCTTCAGCACGTGTCATGTCGATACACTTGAGGCCGATGGAGTGCTGCTGGACAATCTCGCGGAGCGTCCAGAACGAGCGCGAGACTCGCGTGTAGGTGAGGTGGCCGTCACCAACCATGAGTCGCACGGGCAGCCACCTCTTGCCGTGTCGCACCCAGCACTGCAGCTGCAGCGCCTGCTGCTTCTCGATGTGCACAAAAGGTGCCGTCTGCACGTGCACCGTGAGCGCAGTCGACGCGAGCTTGGCCGCGACGTCCTGGAAGAGTTTCGCCGCCTGCTGGCGGTGCTCATAGACCTCGGCGTCCAGCTCGTCCGCACGGGCTTGATGCTTCGCCGCCAACTGCTCCTTCTCTTCGCACGCCTTGGCCTCCTCCTGCCACTCCTCAAGCATTTCCATGACCTCGCTGTCAGCATCCTCTAGGTTGATGCGCAGCCGTTGCAGCGCGCGTCGCAGCCGGAGCGCGTCGCTCTCGTGCGTTGGACTGGTGATCTCATCGTGCGACGAGAACAAATCCAAACCAGAATCCATGGCGGCGACACCCCCCAAAATTTGCGTTTCGTCTCTCGGCCATTGATAGTTGGGTCTTGAAACTTGTGGACACTCGGATCGCGTTTCAAGACCACGACGACGTACGGCTCCAGGTCACGGCCATACTACGGTCACATCGTGTCGGCGAGCACGATACTCTGCTGGTGCAAACGGCCCGTGCCAGCGGCTCCCTTTCCAACGAAGAAGCTCAGCACTTTGAACGAGGTGTTCTCGACCGCGCTCGTCAGAGATCGCGAGAGGGTGCGCACAGTGACGATGCAGCAGCTCGTCGTGTCGCCTGCACTGGCTGGAGCAGCGACTCTTCTGGTGAACACTCTGGTGCTGCTGCTCTTACTGCTGCTCAAGCTGCTGGGTTCGTCTGGTTTCATGGTTTGATTGCTGAGCCCGCGCCTCGTGGCTCCACCAGCCCTGCGGCCGCCTGTCAGGACTCGGCGCCGTACGCCCCGACCTTGCTTGAGCACAGAGCCGTTACCACCGAGAGCTACTGTAGGATGCAGCACCACGTTCTCAACGTGATGGAGCGATGTGCGATCGCGGCCGTTGACGCGCTTTGGCTTGCCGCTAGCGCCGCCCGAGAGAGCAGTACTCGTGCAGTGGCAGATGCCTGAACAGCTGAGCCGCGCCGGCCCGAATTCTCGTGAATACGTCTTGAGGTAACCAAGCTTGAAGGCCACCGCCCGGTCGAAGTCGCGTGGCTCCGGCCGCCAGCACAGGTCGAGACGAGAGCCAGCCGCATCAGCTCGCAGCCCCGGTTTAGGATTGCCCGCGCTGCCCTCGATGACAAAGCGCCAGCCGTCCATGCGCAGAGCGTGCTTCAGCATGTCATGCCCGCGGACGCACACGACGGTGCTCGAGAAGGCGTCATCCGCGTTGTGCTTGAAGTACGGATCTCGCAACGAGATGGGCATGAAGCCCATACCGCCCTCGGCTGGGTAGGACACGGCTTGATCGGGCGCGCCACCATCTTTAATCTGCAGGATGGATTCCTCGAAATAGTTGCTAACTAAGCGTGCGGCCACGAGCTGACCTGTGTCGGACGGGTGGATGCGATCGAGCATCAGATCGCGCATTCGAAGGCCTTCGGTCTCGTTGCGCTTTACGACCTCGAAGAGTGCACCTCGCATCGAGATGCTCGACACTCCCTCGTACCATCTGGCCATGGCCGTGGCGGCCTCTTCCACCGGCGCCGCGTACGGAAACTCCAAATCGGAGGCATCCACGTAGTTCTTGGTATAGTCGAAGCCACGCATCTTGTCTTTGGGCCAGAACTTGAACATGTGCAGCAGCACAATCGGAGGGCGTTGCGGATAGCGCAGCAAACGGCGCAGCAGACGCTCGTACTCGCGCGGCTCGGGGGTGTTGACGCTGTACTCGACAAAGATGAGCTGCGCCGTTGACGGTACGTGGAAGCTGAGGCAGCCATCGACATATGCTGGCGTCGAAGCGGGTACCGCGCCATTAACCCGTCGATGGTCGGGATGTGGGAAGGTTGCATTGAGCCATTGCAGAAATCGGCCGTGCCAGAGAAACATGCCCAGCCGGCGGTGTAGACCGAGCGTGCTGCCTGCTGAGATGCTGCCACCGACAACTGCGTACTCAAGGGGTTCGCCGGCGATGAGCCGTTTTAGTACGGAGTGCAATCGACCGCGGTCGCGATGAGTCACGGAGGCGGTCAATATGTCGCGGCTTAGCGCGGCCAACGCGCGGGGCGCTTCGAGTGTCCAGGCGGGTGGTATGATACCACTCCCTGCGCTTTGGATTAAAAAGATCAGGAAGCGCAGCATTGCAAATGGATTTCGAGGAGCTGGCAGCATCGACCTTCAGTAATACTGTTACATACTCATAATCGGTTTCGGGGGAAAACTCGTTGCGAACTCGTTGCATGTGTGCAACCGAAACAGCACGTGGAGTGGGTTGATAGGGTATATAGCTATCCCCGTTTCCCAGCTACTTCCCAGCAGCGTTTGCCGTTTCATTCCGCGTTTCCGGTTTCACAGACCTCAGTTGACAGTTCGGAAGTCAGTTCGACGAAAAATCAATACATGTCTCATGTGTAACCGTGAATAGCTAAACAGCATCTATTCAGTATACACCCTCAGTCTACACCAGCCCGCTGCTCACAACTGGCTCGACGAAGGCTCGACGCTGACTACCCTCGGGCAGCCCGAGAGATGCGCTCGCAATCTTTCAACGCGTATATACGTGGAGTCCGCCACTCGGCCTCTAGCGGATGTGGTTGGCAAGGGCGGCGCGCCTGTCACAGAGCGACCACCAACATTTCACTTGGCCTCCTTCCCCCGGTACCACTCCACATAGTCATCGAGCAGAAGTGGCCAGGCGCCATCATCCTGCGACATGAAAGGGCGCGCGCGCGCGGCGTTCAGGTGTGAGTGGTGCGCTGGGCATGAGACAGTGCGCCGGCCGGCGAGGCGAAACACAGGAATGCTGGCGCACCTGGTAGTTGGAGCAGTCGGGCGCGATCTCGGTGCAAAAGTTGAGGATCATCGACCACTCGTCCGAGGAGACGCCGCGCTTCTTGGCCGTCTCGTGCTCCTGCAGGAACTCGCACATGTTCGGTATGTGCTTTGGGTATGTACTGCCATGAAGCAGTTGAAGCATGGCGACGGCGGAGTTGACGTCGATTACTTTCTTACGATCTTCGCGGCAGAATTTGTGCGTGTAGGCGTGCAGCGAGCGCAGCTGGTCCATGCTGCGCGAACTCCTCAGTGCCGAGTAGATTTCTGTAATCAGCTGTTTGAGGCTTTCGTACGATGTAGCTGCGCTGAGGCCCTGGGCGGCGCCGTGCTTCCACTCCTCACGCGAGAAGTAGCCCATCTGCTTGGCATCGAGCAGCCACGCCAGTACTAGCACAAGCACGTCGGATGGTTCAACACCAAGTGCTAAGCAAAGTTTCTCAACACCGTCCGGACCGATGGAGCCGTCAGACTTATCCTCGTACTTGTCAAACTCGTCCTCAAACCAGGCAGATCGAGGCGCCTTCGTTGTCCCAGCGCTGGCCGAAGAGGAGGTAGGTTTTCTCCCGAACGCGCGCATCGACATAAACTTCGAAGAATGCGGTCGGAAAAAGAGTTTCTCGTCGCGATTTCACACTCATTGATTCACGCCGGCAACACACGCGGCTCGGGGTATTGATGTTCTCCACAGTGTGGGATTTCCTCATGATGGTCCCACAACTCACAAGCTGGCCGCACATCGCAAGAGCGGGTCAGCGGCCAGGAGGCCGTCGTCGCCACCGCCGGTAGCGCAAGCGTGGTCCACTTTGCCAAACGATGCAGGATCGATTGGATCGAGTGGATCGATTGGATCAGTCGCGCCGCCCCGAGCGCCGTCCGTTACAGCCGGCGCCTTACCCGAGATGGTCGACGTGCCCACCGCATCGCGGAGCACCGATGGGTCTGCCTCATCCTCCCACTCGTCGTCGCGACCAGTCTGTGGACGTGAGGAGCGCGATGCTGCTCCCGACGGTATTCTCGGCTGCCAAGAGCGCACAGAGCCGTCGGGTGCCAATGGTCGAGGGTCGGCCGGCACTTGGTCGTCTGTGCGGCGCCCGTGGTGAGCCTGAAAGTAGCTGCTTGACATCGTCTTCGGGTTGAAGTCAGTGCTCTCCTCTCCCAGCCGGACACGCGAGGAGGTGGGCGCCTCAGGCAGCCAGGAGCCCACGAGACTCGGGTCGAGCTTCGGGGGCGCGTCAACAGGTGCCACTTGCTTGTCTCTGGACACTGCCGCGTAGTAATAGCTGCTGTCGAGACCGCCACGCGCGCCCCCCAGGCTGGCGCAGGTGTAGCTAATTGGTGGCGTCCGCTTGCCGTCCGCCGGCCCACCCGGCATTGCGTGCCGCTCCTTGCCCAAGTCGCGGAGATCCTTGTGCGTGACGCAGTCGTGGCCGCAGCGTGCACACAGGAAAAAGGAGGGATCGTTGTCCTGACGCACCTTGCCACGGCCGTGAAGGAGCACAGTGGTGCGGCCATGCTTTTGGATGTACGCGTTGCAGCTGCAGCCTTTGGCCTTGCAAGCGCCGCGCGGGATGCCGGTGATGTCTTCGTCGCCCACACCGCTGAACGTGGGTAGCTGGCTCGCGCGGATCGCGCGCTCGGTGCGTCGCGTGCACTCGGCGAGCACGCGCGCCTCCTTGTACGCCTCGAGCAAGATTGGGTCCCGAGGCGCAAACTCGAGCGCCTTGCACAGGCGCGCCGCCGCATCGGAGCCGCGCTCGAGCGACATGAGCGCCCGGGCCGCGCGAAGATAAGCCTTCGGCCACTCGGGTGCGAGCTCGATGGCCTTCTCCGCGTCCCGAAGGGACTCCTCGTGCATGTGCAGCATCTCGTACGCGTACGAGCGGTTGGACCAGAGCTCCTTCATCTTAGGGCGCATCTCGATGGCGTCGTCGAGGTACTTGATGGCACGCCCCAGGTCCATGCCGCCCATGTGGTCGGTGGCCATTTGCTTCAGCAGTATCGCCTTGCGCTCGAGCTCGAGCTCCTGGGGACTCATCTTGGCCACGCGCTGCGCCTCCTCCACGGCCTCCCAATCGAAATCTTCGGTGATGCGTCTGGCTGCATTCGCCGTCGCCGACTGCCGCTTCTCCTCGGATGCGAAGGAGCCCGAGATACCGGCGCCCGTGCCGTTCACGCCCTTCTTAGCCCACGAAACGCCCTTTGTGTTGCGTATCGCCGCCATGCGCGCACCAATGCTCGCCTTCTTTTGCCGCTCCCAGCCATCTTTGTCGGTCTCGGCAGCCAAGCCACTGATGCCGCCCATAGCAGCATCCTTTCCGTCAGATCCGCCCGTCGCATTCGTCGCGGCCGCTTCGGCGACCCCAGCCAGGTTGAGGGGTCGGAGTGCGATCACCTCGCCCTTCGGGAGCTGCACGTTGTACCGGCCTGTCTCACAATTGTACGAGGTGCAGACGCCGCGGCTGCCGTTTAGCGCCGGACGGGCGAGCAGGCCCTCAATGGTCACTGAACGGCCGACCAGCGACGGTGTGTCTGCCCGCGCGGATGCCTTCGTGGCCGGGAGCAGCGACGGCCGAGGCTTGGCGTCGCCGGAGTCGCACGGCGCGCACGAAAGCGGGCTACCCGCCGCGTCGGCAGGCAGACTGACTGCGCCGACTGCAGATTGGCGGCGGAGGGCTGTAGAGCGCAATGCCTTCTCCTCGCCGACTACGCGAGTCTTTGGAAACGTGTGTGGCGCCTCTCCGTGGCCCATGGCAAGATATCCTTGAAGAAGTTCGGGCCGGGAGGCCATTGATATCACCTCGGCGACTCCCGCGTCTGCCTCCTCACCTTCGGCAACCTCGCCCTCGGCGGCGTCGCCCTCATCATGTACGGCACCCAGGGACGCACCCGTGGGGGCCGCCGACGGAGTAGCCGCGATGGCCGCGCGCTCGAGAAACTTGCTCCTCGCGGCTGCCCGCTCCGCTTGGCGCGCTAAAGCCTCGGCTTTCTCCTTCTCAAGTCGCTCGCCAGTCCCCTCGGGCCTGCTGAATTCCCGCCCGTTCTCGACGTACGTCTCCATCTCGACCGCGCCGTCGAAGCTCGAATCGTACCTGTCGCCGGTCTGGCGCTGTTTGAGCAGCGTCTCGAATTCTGCCGCCTCGTGAGGCGCCATCTCGACAGTCGCGCGCTCGAGATCGCGCCTCAGATGGGGATTGTGTGGCTGCAGCAGGAGGGCCTCGTGCCAGTGGAACGCTGCCTCCTTCCATTGCCCAAGCTGACCCTCGATCATGCCCAGGGAGATGAGGCCCTCGGTCCAGCCGGGGCGTTCGCGCACAACCTGCAACGCGTCGGGCAGTGCGAGATCGTACCGGCCCATCCCTATGTGCTCCTTCGCACGCTGGTGGACGAGGAATTGATCGTTTGGCGTGTGTGCGATCGCCATTGATAGTAGTTCGACGGCCTCCTCATGCATACCCCATTTGGAGTGGATCGCCGCGAGGTTGCGCAGCGCAAGGGATTTGTCAGCAGGCTCGGCAAATTTTTGGATGTCAGCGAGGACCGGCTGGCGCTCAGCAGAAAAGGCTGCCTTCTTGCGCTTCTGGGGCGCATGTCCTGCGCGGCGCCAGCCTCGGCAGAGCTCCTTTACAGCGAGCCACGCCTGCCGTAGGTCCTTGCTCGCCTCGGGCCCTAGGCGAGAGTCAGCCTTGCAGCCGAGCTGAAATGTGCGCATTGCGGCATCATAGTCGCACAGGCGCAGCTCAGACTGGCCGCGAAGCAGGTGGGCACGTCCCTCCTTACGCGCAAGCTCATTCTTCTGCTGGCGCGTCATCAGCTTGATGCCGAGCTCTTTAGGGTTTTCCCACGGCTTGATGTCGGGGTCGTGCTGAAGCCCGTACATGTAGCACGCCGTGGCAGCATCTTCAACGGCAAGTGCGAAGCGGTTCGATTGCGCGTGAGCAACTGAGCGCTCGCAGTAGAGCTCCGCATCGTCAACTGCAGCGAGTGGGGGCGGTGGGACAAGCGAGCAATCGTGTCCACAGTCAGCAAGGCAACGTCGCTAGCAGTGAGTTTGAGGCAGCGGTGGACGTGGCGGTAACGGTGGCGACAGCGAGCGCCAACGGCAAAGCGTAGCAGCAAAACGTACCCTTGCTTGTGATGAGCTTGTTAAGCTCGCGTATGGCTTGCTCGGGTCGGCCTAGCCGATTGCATTCCTGCGCGAGCGCGAGTCCAGACAGCGAGACAGCCCCAGCCTCTGGCACGGGCGGCGGTGTGTGTGCATGAGCTGTTAAGCGTGCTACCTCCGCCTGGAGATGCTTGGAGCTTGGATCGAGATCGAGGGCCCTCGAGTAAGCAGCGAGTGCGTCGTTTGCGCGCCCAAGCCCCTCGAGAGCGGCACCCAGGCGCCCATGCGCCTTGGAATAGCCGGGGTCGAGCTCGATGGCCTGGGTGGCATCCTCGAGACCCTGCTGAAATTCGCGCATGGCCAGCCACGCCGCCGCGCGGTTGGACAGCAACTTGACGTCCGTGGGGCGCCGGCGCAGCGCTTGGGACCATAGTTGCTGCGCCTCGTTGTAGTCACCAGCTTCGTAGGCCATCTTGCCCTGCGCTTGCAGCACGTCTGCGTCCGCCACCCGGCCCACACCATGCCAAGAAACCTCGCCCTGCAGTATCTTCGCTGCCAGCGGTGGCGTTGGTGGCGGCGGCGCGGCGGTGCCAGCTTCTGCTAAGAGCCGCAAAAGCCGCGAGAGCTCCATGCGCATCGCTATCGAGTCGGGTGTTGCCTTGAGGCCACGCTCATAGGCTGCAATGGCCTCCTTTGGGCAGTTGAGAGCCGCTAGCGCTGCGCCGTGGCGCCCGTGCGCCTTGCCCCAATTTGGTCGCAGCTGCACGGCCTTGAGCGCATCATCGAGGGCATCGTCCGCTTGCCCAAGCAGTAGGTGCGCAGCCGAGCGATTCGAGAGCACCGTTGCGTCGTCAGCGCCGGGGGATCCGAGTGCCGCCGTGTACAGCGACACCGCCTCGGCGTAGCGCCCTTCTTTGAAGGCAGCGCTGCCGTCCGCTTGAAGGCGCTCTGCAGTCGGCCTAGGAGCTTCCAGAGTGGCCTCGTTCGCAATTGATGCACTAGGCAGAAGATCTAATGGAGCGCCTTCTAATGAAGAACTAATAGGCAAAGGATCTAACCCAGCGCCCTTCTCTATCACCGGTGAGTTGGAGCGCACATCGCCAGGCGCACATAGAAGATCTGACGACGAAGCAGCGGAAGATTCAGTAACGCAAGTGGCAGCTCCCCTGCATGAAGCGGAAGCCATCTCCACCATCGCCTGCTCGACCTTCTTACGCAAACCCATTTTAGAGAACCCAAGGCGCTTGAGCTCTTCTGTCAGCGCCGAACGATCGGTGCGAGCATATGCTGCCAACCTCTCGAGTGATCCACCGTGGCTGAGAAGGGCGGCGCTCAGTTCTTCCATGCCATGTGCATCGGAGAGGCCCTGACCCCTGTCATCGGCCAAACATACAAGTAGGGCGCGAAACTTACTATTGTATCCTGTTGTGGTTCACGTTCACGTAAGGTGCCATCTCGGCAAGACGCACGACCGCCCGTGGAGAGAGATTTGAAACTGACCAAGCTACCTACACATTGGCAGGACCCCCTGAATTGCGGTGGGGGAATTTGAAGGGGATGTCGGCGTGTGAGAGTATGGCTTTATGGCGGCATGCGACATGGGAAAATTGGACGGCATGCACGACACGGCGGGACACGGGCATGGGAACTTGCTTGTTTTCCTCGTTGCTTGTCGGTCCCGTGGAGACGTTCCTAAGACGTTCCGAGGTGTAGGCCAGCACGGATGTGTTACCTCCGAGTCCCAGTGAGCCAGACGCCCGCTCCCAGTCCCCGACACGGGCCCGGTGGCTGCGTAACTTGTAATTGATTTCTTACGGTCACTTAACGGTTACTCACTTAGGGCCGGTGTTGGACCGGTGTAACTTGAAAATTTCGAGCACCGCCGAGCGTTGCTGAGGCACATGCTGTCGAGCGCCGCCGCTGGCCGCGCTGCGCACCGTGCAGAGGCCAGAGGCAGAGCGAGCAGCGTCCGAGCCACGCGTACGCGACAGAACACGTGACACGCGCGTACGCGACCGTGACATAGTTCAATCCCCGTCAATCAGAGTCGGCGTCCTGACGTGTCCTACGCTGGTTATTTAGTTCTATAGTTGATGATAGAAGACGGCCCGAGATCAGACATCGTCCCCGACCTCGTCCTCCCGTTCCTCCTCGCCGTCGCCATATTGCTCGCCGTCGGTCGATAATCCCAGCTCGCGTAGCCGCTGCAGTGCCGTGGCGTCAGCCTCACGCATGGCGGAGCTTGCCGAAAGCCGCACGCCCATCCGGCGCAGCACGTCCTCGACGTGCTCCTCAGTGAGCGCAGCGCCGCAAGACGTGCCAACGCTACTTTCAGACCCGAGGAATTCGCGGGCTCGATAGACGATCAGGATCGGAAGGTCCTCGTCCTCGAGCGTCTTCTTGGCATCGTGCGCGCACACGCTAAGGAACTTGACCTGGTCGTACTCGGCGGCGATGGCCTCGAGCTTGAAGTGCAGGCGGACGCTCGCGGGCAAATAGTGCTCCATCAGGTGCACAACCACGAAGGTCTGGTCGCTACCCACATTGTCCACGGCCGCCGGGTATTCGAGTGCATCGATAGCATCGACATGACCAAACGTCGGAAGGCACGCCGAAGCGGCCGCGGCTTTCTGCACCTGCTGGAGCCGCTGGATGCGATATCTCATGAACTCCACATCCTCCTCCTCGTCGTCTTCTTCGTCGACCGCAGCGGCATGGCTCACGGCAGCCTTGGTGCCGCCTCCAGCAAGGCGTCGGTTGGTCTCTTTTTGGCGAACCTTGTCGGCCTCTTGTTGCAGCGCGATCATCGCGTAGTGCTGCTGTGCGTCATTCATGACGCCCTTTGCACCCGTGGCCAAGCGGTGCGGCTTGATCACGCTCATGTTCGGATCATCGGATCGGAACATGGTCGATATGTTCCCGGTCTCGTCCTCGATACCATCCACAAACTTGCTGATCTCGCGTTCGAGCCTGTTGCTCGGCAGAAAGCCGTGGTCGGAAGCGAGGCCGTGACTGTCCATCTTGGTGTTGGGTCAGGCATGACAAAGATGCTGATTGGTGGACTCAGTTGCCTAAGTTGGCCGCCAATCAGCATCACGGCCGCATCTTATGCCGAACTTTCACGCACAGCTCCTGCAGCTAGCCACTATTCCTCTTGATTTTTCGGTTGAGTGTGTTTCGTCGCGCGACGCGTCCTTCTTGTCATCACAGTGCGCGCCGGCTAGGAAAGACACATGGCAGGCGACGCAGCGAAGAAGACGTTTGCGCAGAATCAGCGCTGGTTGAACAAGTATCTCCTGGTTCTTCTTGGCATCAACGTGCGCCTCGTCTCTCCCCCATGAACGACTCATGCCATCTGCTGATCAGCACCACCATGTGTACACTCCCTTCCACGCAGGCGGCATACCTCGTGTTTCGCGTGTACTTCTTATGGAGTAGCTTCTCCGGCTGGCACATTGCTGGTCTGGCCTATACGTGGACCGTGTACGTCGTGTGCATGGGCCTCTTCTTCGCGTCGGCAAAGCCCAAGTATGATGAGAAGCAAACGGACAAGCTGGTCTATGGCGGCACAGCGCTTGATGAAAGCGGCGGCGTCCTCGAGTACACTTGGGACATGCTCTACGTGACCATGTTCTTGCAGCTCGCGACCGGCTTCGTCTCAGACTGGTGGTGGCTGGTGCACCTCATCCCGCCTAACGTGGCCTTCTACTTCTTGTGGATCAAAGTAATCTACCCATGGATATCAAGACCCGACCCCGATCCCATAAACCCTATGATGCAGCAAGGTGTCAAAGGTCAGAAAGTTAAGTACGGCAAGGCAACCTGAATCAGGCGTACGATCCTTGCGGCTGAAGTCAAAGGCAGTCTATGCTAGTGCAAGAGACACGTACAGCAAGCCCTACGTCGCTCAAATTACGTCGACCGGACGCGCTCTATGCTTCTCTACGCACGTTCGCATCACGCCCGGGACTCCGACACGAGTCTTCCAGTAATGTGGGAAGGAAGCGTACCGCACCGCGAAACAATGCTGTCAAAAAGAATCGGTCTGGATCGCGTCAACCAGCATTCTCGAGCGATGCGCGCTAGATTTATTACAGGCCGGCTCGCGTTTCACGACACGTCGGAGCGCGAGCGGTGTCGGGATATCGGATCGATCACTGCCGGTAAGCTCGCGCGACCGGGAGTCCGCTGGACGAATCGCCCATGCAGCAATCATGCCAAACATACAATTACTCATAATACATTGATGCCGACATCTTCGCACGTTCGCACTATGTTAACGTAACGTCGCACCCGGGCGGGGGCCGCGAGACGCGGCCCGGCTGCCGGCACGATCGTCCAGAAAACCCCACAGAACCGCCTAACGACCCGCGGGACGCGGGAGGCGAACCGCGCGCGCGGGACCGCGATTCCGGACTGCGCCCCCGGGTGGCCGCGCACGAGGGTCGAGGCACCGTCCCCGCCGACGACCGAGCGCGAGCAAACCCCCGGCGGGACCAGCGCAAATTGAGATTCGCGCACCGGCAAGCAGTAGTGGTCTACCCGCGGAGACGCGCCCGATGGCGCCCGATCGGCGATCGCGGTTTGAAAACCAAACGTTTCGTGTCTTCTCGACCGCACGAAACGAAGCGCTGAACCGCTTTCGTCGTCCGCCGTCGGAAAGAAAGTCCATTTGCCTCATTGCGGCATGTCATGCGCTCTGGGCCCAGACCAGGACCGAGGACCGGACAAAGCGCACTGAATGCGCAGCGAGGCTGCGTGCCGCCCAACATAGAAGAAACTACTTCGCTGACGGCCACTGCACATCAATCGAGCTGCTGAATGGCGATCCCGGCTGTCCGTTTGCGTCTTCGTCGGCGAGTTCGCGACGACCTACGTTGCCGTCTGCCGTATGCCTGCGAGCACGTTGGCGCTAACAATAAGAGCGCCGCCAGCAATTTGCACGAAGCCGATGCTGTCCTTGAGTACGATTGCCGAGAAGATGCACGCAAAGAGCGGTTCCATGGCGTACGCAAGGGCGGCCGTCGATGCGCGAATGCTACGCTGCGCGTATGACATAGCCCACGTCGTCGCTCCTACGATCATCACGCCATTCCATGCAGCTGCGGTGAAAAGCCTGTGTATCGCGTTGGCGTTCGCATGACGAAGCCATCGCGTCGAGTTGCCCCCCACCTCAAAGATGATGCAGGCTAGCAGCGCGACCAAGTCGAGAAACGCATTGGTTGCCACCTGTCCAGTTGCCTGTACCGTGGCATTCACCTCGCCATAAGCGCTCAGCCTCACTGTGTGCATCGCGTAGCTCATCGCAGCGCCGATCGAACAGGCAATGCCAAAGGCCGTGTCCTGATCATGGTCTGGCGGGGCATGGGCGCCGCGCGCCTCAAGCAAGTGTGGCACGATGGTGATCATTGCGATCCCTCCGAGCGCGAGTAGGCTGGGCAGCACACGAAAGAAGTGGCGGCCGAGCGGAGCGTCACACGACTCCATGCCTTCGAGCAACGGCACGACGACGACGGACGACTGGACGAGAATGGCGTTGGTCGTCGCCGATGTGCCCGTGAGCCCGATGAGCTGTAGAAGCTGCCCGAAGAAGAGGTAGACGCCGAGTTCACAACTGGCCATTGCGGCTCTGCGTGGCGCTTTGGCGCAATCCGCATCAGAATCAGGCACCGGGATGCACTGGCGGCGCTGAAGCGCTTCGAGCGCCCAAAGCAGTCCCAGCGCGGCCGTGCCAATAAAGTGGCTCACAAGGTTGGTGAGAATGACCGGTGGTGCATGCCGAGTATCGAGCAACATCTTCAGCGACGGCGTGAACGTGCCCCATAGAATGGGGACGCTCACGAGTGCTGTGTACGGTAACATCAGCCTGCGGTACGGTAGAGAGCCGGCGGACGATGCCACTGGGCTGGACGAGTCGAGGACCAGGACGGTCTCCTCATCTGACATCGCGCCCGACATGTTAGCATCGCGAACAGTTGTGTACTCGCGGCTCCAGGCACGAGTAAAACATTTGTGGCATTCCGCATTCCAGTTGTTGTTACATGTATTGATGGCCGGATGTGGGGAAATCTTGAGTACGAGAAAGAGCGTCGTCAGTCAGCGCCGCCGCGGTCCCATGGCAGGCACCTTCGGCGGCGGGGCAACTCCGAGCCTCTTCGGAGGCGCGGCGACACCTTCTGGGGCCAACGCGTTTGCCCCCGACGTGAAGGGTACGAGCCTCTTCGGAGGTACGCCGGCGCCTACCACCGGCCTCTTCGGAGGCGCGCCTGCTGCTGCTGGCGGCGGCCTCTTCGGAGGTGCGCCGGCTACTGCTGGTGGCGGCCTCTTCGGAGGCGCACCTGCGCCAGCCGCCGGCCTCTTCGGAGGCGCACCGGCTGCTGCTGGCGGCGGCCTCTTCGGAGGTGCGCCGGCTGCTGCTGGTGGCGGCCTCTTCGGAGGTGCGCCGGCTGCGGCTGGTGGCGGCCTCTTCGGAGGCGCACCGGCTGCTGCTGGCGGCGGCCTCTTCGGAGGCGCACCGGCTGCTGCTGGCGGTGGCCTCTTCGGAGGTGCGCCGGCTGCTGCTGGCGGCGGCCTCTTCGGAGGCGCACAAGCTGGCGGCGGCCTCTTCGGAGGCGCGCCTGCTGCTGCTCCCGGCGCGTTCGGCGCTTCAACTGGGAACCTCTTCGGCGCGGCGCCTGCAGCTGCGCCCATGCCGAGCGAGGGCTCGATGGATGGCCACATTTTTTGGCAGTGGCAGAAACAGATGGAAAACGCCTGGAATTCCAAGGACAAGCAGAACTGTTCTTTCAAGTATATCTTCTTCGACTCGTGCGAAGATGCCGGCCCAGACAGCACGATGAAGGTGGATCCCCAAAAGCTGCACGAAAGGCGGAAAAAGGCCCGAGAGATGTCCGACAACGCGATGTGGGAGCGGGCAGACGCCCAAAACCGCGACCCTTCGCGGCTCGTCCCCGTGCAGGTCACGGGCTTCGAAGAGCTGCACGAGCGGCGCAGAAATCAGCTAAAGATGGCGAATGACATTGCGGAGTTCAACAAAAAGGCGCTCGCAATCATTCAGACCGTCAAGGATGAGCGCAGCTTGCAAATCGATCTCCGTTTCCGACACTACGTGGAGCGCCAGCAGATGCTGGCCCACCGCGTCCTGAAGCTCCATGCGGCCATCGAGCGCCAGCATATCAATCGCAACGAGCGCTACCGTCACGATGGTGGCTTAGAACCGCCGATCGAGATCAAGGAGGAAAACGACATACGCCGGCTGTATGCACTTGAGCACGAGCTCAGGAGGCCCATCTCGCGCCTGCACGAGCTGAGCTCGCGTCTGGAGCAGGAGGCCGGCCGCGACAGCCAGCTCGATGGCCTTCCGCCGGTCTCCCGCTTACATCTTGACAGCCTGCAGGAATGGCTCACGCGCCAGCAGGAGGCCGTGCGAGTCCTCATCGAGGTGAGTCTGCAGGATCTCAAAGATCTTGACGTCGTGCGCGAAATCGTGTGCGAGATGACTGGCCGTAACCCGTAAGCCCGAAACGGTGGAGTCTGTCGTCGGCTGGTTGTTGGTGTCCGGGGGCGCAGTGGCGCGACACCAACAAGGGTGCACGTACGCAAGGGGGGAGCTCGGGGTCCGGTCTCATATGATGTCCTCGTTTTGCGACAATAGCGAACAATAGAGCGGGCAATTATTCAATAGAGGTAACGGAGGTACACACGCCTTGGTACGCCGGATCTATTTCTAAAGACTAAACGCCATCACCGCGCGCCCGCGGAGTAAGGTGCGCCATGAGGGTTCTAACGCCCCAGATTGTCGTGCAAGAGCGAAGAGTTCCTCAGAAGAACTTGAACTTGAACTTGCGCTCTCGAAAACCTGCTATCGAAACATAGGCGCTTTGTTGAGCGTCCATGGCGCCGAGCTTGGAGAGCTTGTGGCGCGACGCTCAGCATGCGCATTTGGCCGGCGACATGGCGCGCGTGCAGCGCAGTCTGCGCGCGGCGATCGACATTGCGCCACAATTCGGCGACGCCTACTTTGAGCTTGCCAATACGCTGTCTGCTGGCGGTCGCACGCAGGAGGCGGTCTTGGGCTACCGCGCAGCATTGCGCACAGGCAACGTTGGAGACGTGCCGATGGCGCACAACAACCTTGGTAACACTCTTGCCGATCTCGGCGACTTGGAAGCGGCCACGCGCGAATACGAGCGCGGGCTGCGCTTGGCACCCACGTTCACTTACCTGCATAATGGGCTCGCAAATGTCTTCACCTCGCAGTCGCGCAACGCCGAGGCGGCCGCAACGCTGGCGCGGGCGATACGTGTGCGGCCCACTGCGCATTACGCTTACTACAATCTCGGCAACGCCCTGCGGCGGATGCAGCGATTCCCCGAGGCCGAGGCAGCCTTCGTGTCTGCAATCAGAGCAGTCCCAGACGATGGACGCTACTCGCAAGGCCTTGGCCAGCTCTGCCACGAGACCAAACGTTTGAGCGAGGCGGTGGCCTTTTATGCAGCAGCAGAGGGCCAGCTTGCGAGCAAGGGCTGGGCGCGCTCCGCTCCGTTAGAGCGCGACCATGCCTCAGCTCTGCGCGAGGCGAAGCGGTTCGACGAGGCCGTGCACCGAGCCTTCGAAGCGCAGCGCCTCGAGCCGGATGGCGTCGCCGGTCTCTCCACGTTGACAACCGTGCTCAGGGATGCGATGCGGCTCGAGGAGGCCGCCGTCTACCACCAGCGTGAGGCGCTCGCCGACGTGCGCACTGCAGCCGCGACCGCGAACGAAGCTGATAAAGCGGCGGCCGTAACGGCCTTTGCCACCCAAGCGGCGCGTGCGCGCCATCGTATTATGAGACGCTTGGTGCTCTTCTGTCGGCCATCGTATTCGGGCGAGCGTTCAGATGTGCCGGGTAGTTGGGCGTGGGGTCCACGGGCCAAGGAGCGCGGCATTGGAGGCTCCGAAAGTGCCGTCATCTCAATCTCGCGCGAGCTCGCAGCCCTCGGCTGGGCTGTGGAGGTGTATGCCAACCCTCCGAGCGAGGACATTGGCGTCGACGACGCAGGCGTCCTCTGGCTTCCGTACTGGTCGTATGGCACCCTCGAGCCGCCAGGCCGTGGTATCAGTGCTCCCGTTCATGTGTTCATCGCCTGGCGCTTCGCGGAGGCCCTCGCACTTGGTGTAGGTCAAGGTGCGGAAGCGTGGCGTCGATACTTGTGGCTACACGACGAAGTACGGCCGGAAACCGTGCCTCGTGCAGCGCTGCCACTCCTCGAGGGCGGCGGAATTTTCGTGCTCTCGTCCTTCCATCGCTCGCAGTTGCCCGAATACGCGCAGCGGCTTGCCCTGCTCACTGCAAACGGCCTCGACGCCTCGGCTCTGGCGGATGGGGCTAATGCAAATGACCGATTCATCTACGCATCGACCCCGAGTGCTGGCCTGCACCTTCTTCTCTCCATGTGGCCACGCGTGCGCAGCGCTATCAAAACGGCCAGGCTCGACGTATACTACGGCTTCTGGCCGTACGCCATGTGGAACGACCAGCCTCACCTCATCAAGCTACGCAAGCTCATCGAGCCGCTGCTTGAGCAGCCAGGTGTTCATTACCATGGCATGCGCTCTGAGGTGGAGCTGGCAGCAGCCTACGCAGCGGCAGGCTTCTACGCGTACCCGACCGACAAGGCCGAGACGTCTGGCATCGCCCTCATGAAAGCGCAGGCGTGCGGGTGCGTGCCCGTCACCTCGGGGCAGCCCATTTCGGCGTTGCCGGAAACGTGCGGCGAATTCGATCTTGGGGCGACCGGCCGCTCTGGCTATATTGGCCAGGATCTGCAGTGGCAAGAGGACTTTTTGCGTGCGCTGCTCGCTGCTGCGCAGCGGCCTCCTTCTGAGCTGAATGCGTTTCGTGCGCGCATGAAGGTATCCGCCCGTCGTCGCTTCAGCTGGTCGTCGGTCGCAAAGCAGTGGACGTCGTTCTTCAATCAGACGGCTGATGTGCAGACGAGTACTAATGACCAGCCTGCCTCAGTGCCACGGCGAACGCCGCTGCCATCGTCGCTGATCCTGTCGCCTCGGTCCACGTCACAGCCGTCCTGGTCGGCGCCGTCTCCAGTACCTGCAGGCCCTCCACCATCACCGCCACCATTGCCAACGAGCCGAACGCGCCGGAAGGGTTCAGGGCAAACGGTTTTCCTCGAGGTTGGCCTTGGTGGGCAGGCCGAGGAAGTCCTCGACGCACACCCTAGGGACGAGGCGGCGGCAACAGAAGCGGAGCGCACCGCGACGTTGCTGGAGCGGCTTCACGATCAGCGCGCCCGGCGCCTCCATCTCGAGCAGCGCGTCATTGACTTGTCTCAACACGCCGGCGATATTTAACCACGATTGTGGATTGAACCACACCTGAGAGCCGAGGGCCGATAGTCGCATTGAGTGTGCGGCCCCGGCGCTACCCCGGCGCCGCACGCGTGGCGGTTCGCTTACCGGCGCGCCGGCGGCCGGCCGGACCGAACCCGCGGATTTCGGCCGCGCGGGGCGAGGGACCCGCGGCGGCGTAGCGGCGGCGGCGGACGGCGCTGAGACGGCGCGCGCCGGGCGGGGCGCGCCGTTGCGCGGACTCGTTAACGGACTCGGGGTCGTACAAATGCGTAACTGTCACACTCTTCTATACAGTTTTCGTGTGAGGGCCGGCGAGTACGGAATTACGCCGCTCGCGCGACCGACGGCGGGTCGCGCCGCCGCCGGGTCGCCACACTCGTTCACGCAACCGGCCTGAAATAGAGCGATTGGGCGTGGCGTGGCGTCGACTGCTTCGCAAGCTCAGCAGCCAGAGCGCTTCCCAAATTTAGCTTTACGGCCTCGCGGTGCAGCCGATCAGCGTCGTCGAAGAGGTTAACGCTCGTAGCGGCAGCGATGGCAGTGGCATAGTAGTCAGCATCTGGCTCGAGCCCGGCTTGGCGCATCATGGCCAAGATCTTCCATGCTTGGTCCGGCTTCTGCGCCCACCATAGTGCACGCGTGGCCTTGGTATACGTGCGGACCTCGAGCTGTACGCAGCCTGCCGCCGAATCCGCAAGCAGTTGAGTCACACGCTGCGGGTCCAGCCAGTGCAGACTGATGAGCGCCTCATATGTTGTCGCGTCCCGTGGCACGCCCATGCGATGCATCTGCGCCACCAACTTGTCGGCGCGACGTACGCGTGCCTCGTCTGCCTCACCGCCTGCCCAGCTGGGGAGGTAGCCATGCAGCAGCGTGTTGAAGCTCACAGTGTCCGGAGCGCGGCTCGTTCCCACGGCTCTAGTCATTTCGTCGAGCAGCGCCTCAGCCTCCCTCAGTTCCCCTGCGCGCACGATGCCACCTAGCACCACGTTCCAATGGCTTACATCAGTTGTCACGCTCCCGCCACCGGGCTTGGGCGCCTCAGACTGGTTGAGCACGCTTCTCGCGCGACGCCAGTCGCCAGCGCGGGTGCAAACAATGAGCAGCTGCTGCAGCAGCGAACCATCTGGCCAAACGCCATCCACGGTCAGCGAGACCCAAGCGGCGAACGCACCCTGTGCATCGTTGCGTCGTAAGCACGGACTGAGCTTTTGCACCGCGACGTCATCATTATCCCATGTCGCGGCAGGGATCTGGCGTCTGCGTCGCTGGCGATCCGGAGCCTTCGTGCCTCGCGGCGTTCCTGCCTGCCGCGAGGACAAGCTGTCGCGAGTGGCGCGGTCCACAGCTGCCGAGCTCCCACTCGCCGGAAGCAGAGCCAATCGCTGCTGCAGAGCGGCCACGCGTGCGCCGAGCCTGAGAGGAAGGATGCCGCGTCGCATTGTGTCCGATGATCACGAGAAAGTTGCGAAACTGAACAAGCGTGGTCTGAGTCCGAATCGAAGTCGCGGGTTTCGGACGACCTTGGTGACGACGTAGGTACAATATGGGCCCAGGGGGCGAGGGCTGGGGACCCGCTTTTCTTTTCGTCTCTCTATACAAAAACTTGCACCCGCACCCGGACAGCGGAAACCGCGGACGCCACCTACGGACGCCTCCCATGCAGCCGGGCGGATCGGCGGCGGGCGCAGGCCTGCGGCGCACGCCGCAGCCGCGCCGGCATCGGTGCGAGGCAGCAGCGTCTGTGGGTTACGCACACGCACCAGGCGGGGAGGCAACGATGGCGGGGCGCGGCGCGTGGAGACACGAAATGGCGGGGCGCGGCGCGTGGAGACAATCGCGCCATCGTCGCCTCCCCCGGTTCTGCTCGTGCGCCGTCACCCACATCGCCTTGCAATGCGCCGACGCTTCCTTTTGCTGCCGTCCCCGTCGGGGCGGCGTTGGAGACGCCGGCGACATCGAACCTGCATGCACCGACGCGCCCGATGGCGC